>VZTX01011781.1:240681-293422 GCA_013400915.1 Pardalotus punctatus
TTTTTTTTTTTTTTTTTTTTTGCTGTTTTTCCTATTCCAGTTGAGGGTACTGTTAATAACTATCAACTTGACTATACTTGTGTTTTCTCACATTTTATTTCACTATGGTCTACACAGTTTTTATCACTTAAACTTTAACTACAATGCAATGATCTTGATTCTCCTGTACTATACTTTTTCATGGAAAAGCTTTCATTAAAATAGTGAGAAGGATAACAACATGAACTTCTCAGCTGCTAAGAGTCAGATAATGCTTCCTGTTGTGCAAAGGTGCAAGTAATAATGTGGTTTTTTCTAGTTAATATATTCAATAAAACTGTACAGATCTTGTTTAACAGTCAGGTAAAAGTTAAAGATCTGTAGACTGGTATGGCGCATGTGTTACATTTTCTGGGAATTGAAAAAATAATTTTTAACCCATTCTTGTTTGCTGTCAGTCAGTGGCCTGAATATTTGGACATGGGTCTAAACTAGAGTGTTATTAGTATTCTTTAATATATGCTAATGTTTTATTAACCTACTTTACTGGACATATTCTAGTGTGAGAAGATTGCATCTAAGAGAAAGGGGTCAGTGCTCTCACATCAGTAGGAAAAAAAAGCTTTGCTGTTATCAGGGGAGCTTTTAAGCCAAATGAGGACAAGAAATTTGGCTTATGTTAGGCTGAGAGTAATGAAGTTTCCAGGACAAAGGCATAGTGGCATTTTCCTTCCCATCTGGGTGGTTAATATATCAGGTCACAGATCCTGTGTGTTGATGAGTCTTTCTTTCTTGTTCCTGGACCTCTTCTGTGGTGTATCTGCTTGAATAACCTCCAACACCTGAAGCCAAAAGCCATCCATTTCTCACAGCACCTACCTCAGGACTTTTCTTACTTCCTTTTCTTTTGAATCATAGCAAATGATTGACTCTCTCATTGCTTTTCTTGGTGATGTGACAACTTTATAGCATAAAATAATTCTCGGGTCCTTAATGTATTCACTTGCCATGCAACTTTCTAAAGACTATTGAAAAAATAGGCTTTTCATTGCTTGTTCCTTTTCAAACCTCAGTTTTGCAACTATTAGAGCCTTTTCCAATACCAGAAAGTTGCAAGCTTCCCAAGGGATATGTTTTATATGCTTGTTCAGATGATGTCAATATCATCATATTGAATTACCAGGATATTATGAAATTTGAGTTTAACAAATGTTGTTAAAACATATTTTAAATATTGGTGCTTCCATTAAAATTTGTGCCAGATGCTCGTTGCGTAAAACATTATAGGTGAATGATTAAACAGAAAGTGTGAGAAGAGTCTCTTTTTGTTATTTTTACCTTAGTCTGATTACTCAAATACACTAGAAAATGGGGGAAGGCAGAGTTAGGTTTGGCATCTCTAGATGTGATACAACGGAGCTGACAGCAAAATAGGGACTGTAGACAGTATTGCTGAAAATAATACAACAAAAAAAATCATTAGGTATACCACGGTGAACACAGGAGCCTCAATTTAGCTCTAGATGCCCGGTCAAGTTCTTCCTAGAGGGGGGAAGAACCAGAACGTTCGGTCCAGACCATCAAGAAAATAAACTTGTGGAAGTCTGTGGTTCAAATGAAGACAACTGAAGTTCTAGCCACAATTTTTTAAAAATGTGAATATTTAAATACCTTTATTTATGAAACTGGACATATGTAATCACATACAAAATACCACACTGAAACATAAGGAATATACTTTCATATCTAGAGTACAATTTTTCAATTTATTTTTTTTTCATCTCAATACAGAAGTAGCTTAAAAATAAATCTGGATTTGACCACATCTAAGCTTTGAAACATCAGTGTTCCACTGGTTTAGTGTATAGAATTTCCTTGGACAGAATCTGCTAGTGTAAGCAGAGCAATAAACTGGACAATAGGAAAAGCCAATAATCATTAATATTTGTCTAGAACGCAAGAATAAGAAAATCCCTTTCTTATTCGTAATGCACAGTAGAAGAATGCTGATGTAAGTGAAACAACCTTTTAATCTAGTAAAATTATGATTTTGTACTGAATGGAAGTAGCATAAAATTGTAATTCAGGTTTCCTAGTTGAAATAGAATTAGTTCACACTAGGCCATCTCAGAGTTTCAGTTTTTCTCAATAATTTAGGAATGCTTGTCTTTAACCTCAGGAGGTTTGAACTAGGTCTCAGTCTAGGTTGCAACCTTTATTAGTTTGTCATTCATACAAATGACAGAAATGTATTGCTGTGACAAATTTCCCTTCATGTGATTGACAATCACTAACAAGAAGTCTGGGCTGAGCTAAATTGTAGGCAGAATTCAATTTGCAGTGAAAGGTTATGTCCTGCCCACTCTGAACAAAATTAAGAATTTTGCAACTTCATAATCACCTCAAAAAAAATAACATCACAAAGTTAAAAAAAAATCAGGAATTATAGCATAGTTACATTGCTATGATTCTTTTACATTTTTATATTTTATTGCTTTCTTTTTCTGTTCAGCTGTCCACCATGTTATGGTACCAACCTAAATAATAGCATGTGGAAGCATTCCACCATTAATGGACTCAAGTACCAGCAAAATAAGGAGATCCATAAAGGGACAACATAACAAAATGCACGTGGAAAGATTAGGAATAATTCTGCAGCTGTTCATATTCCCTAAACTGTGTCTTGAAAGCAGGGTTCTCTGGATCCACTCCAGATGTCCTCCTATGTGGGAAGGAGTCCTATGTCCTGTTCCAAGGGCAGTGACTCAAGTTTTGCCTATGTGGTTGGAAGGTCTTAAACCAGTCCTAGAACTGTGATGGCTCACTCACAGAATTCAGATGTATACTTTCATTCCAGTTTCCATAAGAATATTGCTCCGAGTGCTGGTTGTTGGTAAAAATGTATGCCAAATAATTGGGTGAAATCCAGCATCTACTAGTATAGGAGCACTTTACAATTTCCGAAATTCAAAAGTTTGTATAAACATTTCAAAGTTTTTTCTGGTTGACACAGAGAAATCAGCAAAGACTGATTGTATCTTCTCAGAATGAAGAAATCCAAGTCCTGCTGAACTGTTAGCTGTGAATGTGCTCAAGTGATAAAAGAGAGCCAGCTGGGGTGTGTCATTTGGTCTTCAGTCTGGCCTTTAATTTAAACTTATCAGCAGCATGTGTTCTAGAAAAAAAATATGTGTTTGAGTATTTCGATCAGGATGAAAGGATTTTTTTGTTTAGTTTATTTTAGCTCTTATGGCATGAAAATTACCAGTAAACACACATACTTCTCTCATCTGTCAGAAAACTAAATTGCTTCAAAATTTTACTTGTTGGTCCCATAGACCTAATTCTGTTTTTCTGGAATAAGTTTATTTAATACATAGTTTTAAAAATATCTAGAAAGAGGATGTGGATAAAAGTGAAAGCTGGAAAATATATATTTAGAGAAAAAAAATATTAAGGAATTTTTTCAAGAAGTTGTGTTCTGCACATTTAGTAGATTACTTTCTGAATAACAGTTCATATATTTTTCTGTATAAGCTGCTACGCACAAAACTAAAAGACTAAAATACACTTATTAATGGCCTAGGACTAGAAGCAAAGACACTACAAAGAACAGATACTCTATTTAATAGAAGTTTAGAATATTCAAGTTCAGATGGTGAATGGAAATACACTGGATAATTCCAGAAAATGTCCGTAATATTTTTAACTTGATATGCTAGGCTAGATACTCCATGTGTCACTGAGGGATCTAACTAATATATCAGAGGAAGCATGCTCAGAGGATGTGGCTTACACACAGAAAAAGCAGACATCTCAATCAAAACATAAATTTGAGCTCTGAACACTTGTCATGGTGGCTGGTCTCAGGCACTGGATCAGGTATAGCTTGGTCAAGGTCTGATCTGTACATTCACTCCACAGAGCAGCACATTCATCCTTAGGCTCCCAGTTTCTCACTTTCAGTTTCCCTGCCTCTAAATTCTTGAAAACTCTCTGTGCTGTCAAAATCCAACAAGCCTCTGCAAAGCACAGTTATGATTATTAAGAATAAAGGTATGTGAAAAACTATCACAAACACTACTAAAATGGTGACATTAGTGCTTTGGTTTTATGACTGATTCATTTTGCTGTAAGCAGGGAGAAAACTCTAATAATTTGTTCAAATCAGGAAATCTATCCTGCATGTAATTCAAGGAATTTAACTGCCAGATAAATGGAAAATTAGCTAGAACTTAAGGAGTGAGCACAACCATGTCATATGTAATAGTTGAACTAAGTGATGTGGAAGACTTTTTAATTTTTTACTTGTTTTTAAAGGGTTATTTCCCATGGGAACTTAGTTCTTTGACAGTCCAGGTATTGAGCATTAGTAACTAAAGGAAATGGTTGAAATTGCAACATCACAAGAACAGCAGTAAATTAACTTCCTTTTGTTTATCTCCTTGCAATTCTCTTCTACTCCCTAAATTTCTACACATTAAATTTAGTGCAGTCCATTGGTGTGTATTTCCAAGGGGGCAAAACTGTCTGGCTCTCATTTTGGGTGTGCACTGCCTTCTCTTTCTTTCTTGTGCTGACAGTCTTTCTTCCTTCATCTTTCTGCTCCGAATGTGCTCATGGCTTGGCCTGCCTGGCTAGTTATGATTGGGCCAAGGAAAACAAGATACCACTCCTCTGGCAGATGAGACCACATGCATGGTTAAGTCCACAACACAAGCAGCATAACACAAATATGCTTTGAAAATAGGAAGAAGGCACGTTTTTCCAAAGCAGGTAGATCTGACACCACTGTCAGGATTGCCCGAGGTCAGGCTTTCCCAGGGGAGCCTTTACCCCAGCACATATTTATGTATGGAATAACATCTCCCTCCATATTTCAGTGAGATCTAGGAATTGTTTGTTTCAGGACTGTCCTCCATGGACAGCTGGATATGTCACAAACCATTCCTTGATAAATATGCCTATTAGCCAAGTTTCAGAGGAAGCTATTCTCTCAGAACTGAGAGCCCAGGAATGTTTGCTCTATCCTGGATGTTTTTTCTGTCATACCACATGTAGAGACTGTGGATTCCATGTGGGAGCACCCAGAAATTTGTCCTTTAATGACTAACTGTAATTTCTCTTGTGAAAGAAGTAGCAGTCCTTTTTATTTTTATCCCTAAAATTCATTTGTTGGAAAAATAATTTTGCTTTAAAATTACAATTCAGTTGGACAAAATAGGGAGAAAAGGTGACTTTAGATATCAACTAAGTATGTTCTTCCTAAATATTCACTGGTTTTGCTGGCTTTTGTTATTCATAAATCACTGATTTTGTTTTCTTTGCACTTAAGCAAGAGCCTTTATGTCTTCTTTCTCGTAAACTCAGTAAAAACAGTATATATGTTGCACTATCATCCTGATGTTAAATGTATTGTTATAGTAAAACTGTAAAAGTCTTACTGGCTGCTTTCCTGATGTCAAATGCCTGATGGTCCTCACATGAGACCTTTGCTATACTGGTCGTGTCATTCAGAGATTCCAGTCTCAGTGAAAATTTGGCTAAAATGTTGTTCTTCTTTTGCCTATGAAAATTACCCTAGCATTTCCTTTAGAGGATTTTTCTAAAGAACTTAGAGGAAGAAACTCAGGTTCAATTCCTAGTACATGCTGTGCACCTTATCGTCTCCTGCCACAATATTTGGTTCTGTCACTGTATTTCCCACTTTTTTGTAATTGCAGCTCATGATTGTCCATTTATAAAGCAGCCTGGGGTTTGACAGTTTCCTAATGAGATGTTACAAGCCCTCATTACAGCTACTTTCAAACAGCTGAATGTGGTGTCTTTGGGGTTTTTTTGTCATGGTTTTCACTCCAGTGAGAAGGTTAAGCATGCAGAGATTCTTTTATTTCATTTGTAGCCCCTTATTTTCAGTTCTCCGGAGATGATTAACAGTGCAGCCCTAGAGAGCTTTCAGTTTTAAATGTTGAACTCCACCTGAAGCAGTCAGTTCCTCTTCCTTGTTCCAGTCATAAGTTTCGACAATTTAGAAACACATTTTCATTCTCAGGTACTCTGAAGAATAGCTTCTCTCTAAATCTAATCTTTGGAGAACTGTCTGATGCCTTTTTCATGTTGCTTGGCAGACATATGAAACAATTGTTAATCATCCTCTGAGTCGTACTTTGCCAGCTGGATCAGAGGATCCTATTTTCTAGGCAGATTAATCTATCTGTTGCTGCCCCATAACCTACTTTGAGGTTTCAACCCTCATTTTGTTGGGAATACACAATGTAGTGATGGAGAGAAATCTCCTCCTTTGCACACTCTAAGGCTTTTGTTAAGTCATTATCTTTGAAATGTTGCAGGAGTCTTTAATATACTAAGAAAACAGTAGAAGTTTCAATATGGTCACCAAAAAAGATGTGGCCTTACTTCAAGTTTTTACCTCAATATCACAGAGATGTCAATCTTCATTTTCAAACTGGGTGCCTTCCCATGCATTAATTTTCAGGCAACAGAAAACTGGTCTGCTGCTCCTACTGAATACATGAAATAAATAAGTACATATGTGTTGTAAGTGTTGTAATGCATTGAAGTTGATATGTGTTGTAAATGACTCAATATTTGAATGTCCAAATACTTTGGCATATGTATTTTTTTAAGTCCAATATGCAGTATTGTAACAATGTTCAAAATACATTATTGATTTATTCTAAAAAAAGATGTGCAGACAAACATTAATTTATACATAAATGTAACAGGGCAATGCAAGCAAACACACACATAAATACATTTGGTCACATACATATACTTACAGAGAGAGATAAATATTGGCCTTTTTCTTTTCTATGAGGAAGTAATTTTTTATCCAATACAATCAACTAATATTCACATTGTCTATTGAATCTCCTACTACATTTAACTTTTGTGACATATTTCCTTAGCTTGAAAGTATTGTTGTGGTACCTCTGCAATGAGAGTCTTAAACATTCTAATAAACAATTGTCTATAAAATTTGTCCCCATTTTTTAACGATTTTGGAACCTATACAGTAATCGAGACAAGAAACAGTAATAAAAATAGATTATATCTTTACTTAACTAGCTAAAAGTCAAGCTAGTTATTGAGTTATTATTATGATTATTGCCTACCTCCTGAGGTACCAGCAAGTTGTTTAAATTAATTTTTTACCTGAAGGTGATTGAAATTTCTCATTTTCTAAGTACTCGGCTTAAGAAGTTGGTGAAGATTTGAACTTTTCAGAGCTCACTGTTGTCTCTGACATCAATGAGACTTTTGCATTTACCAAGAGATGTAAAAACCTTTAATAAGGCAAAGAAACAGACTGAATATTTTCCAAACTAGGCACTCGAAAAGACTGCACACGCTTCAGGATTCAGCCTTAATATCTCTGAGACACCAGGCTCCATCTGTAGAAAGCATGAAGTGGAGAGGTTTTACAACCACACCTGATGTAAAAATCTTCAGTCCTATAGCAACAGAAAACTTTAAACAGCATGTAACAAGTTTGATCGTAACTTGAATAAAGGGAAACACAACATTAGTAAAAGCACCAAATTAACAGAGATAATGTTTTTTCCAATTTGTGGTAATGAGTCAGTAGTGACCTGTGGAAAATAGCACCTAATTTCACATCGTGCCCAGTGTATCCTTCCAAACAGATTAGAAAAGAAACTCAAACGTTGATGGATTGAAAGACCAATACCACTTACTTGCCCAAAGATTGTATTTGTTGCTCCACTGTGAAACTCTATTATTCCATTTATAATTTAAATTATTTTTACTGTATTTTTTTAGCAATCATTTGACAGCCAAAGTCCAGATAATGTCAGAAACTAACGAAAATAATTATTTTTAGCTGTACCTCTTACTAAGTTACAGACATCTTTGTGGATTCTTATACAGGACGTAAATGAAAAATATAAAGAAAAATTGCCTCTTGCTTATATTGGGGCTATGAAAGTTAAAAAAAAACCCTAATCCTGTCTTAACTCCTGTGTGTCCTATTTGGCTTAAGCAAAACTCACTTTTGCTACACCCTGCCTGATTACAAGCATAGCAGAGATGTAGATTATTCCTTTTTCCTTCTGCCTTGATATTATTCTCACAGCTGGGAAGGATCAGAACAGCTGTTAAGGTGACCTCTATTAAGCTTTTGGCTGATTTGCTTAAAGCATCTAAATTTATATTCTTCATAAATTTTCATGTAGACATAAGATCTTGACCTGGGGTTCTCCTATCATTCTGGGTGTTTGATCCCATCTAAACCTACTTTGGTATGAAGCCACCGAACTTGTCCATTACATGCTGCTCCTTAATTAGCAGATATAAGTTTCAGATCTAAAACTTGGGACTGAGGTGTTTGTCAAAATGTTTTGAAGTGATGGCCCAGCTCTGCTGTGTCACTTCCATTATGTGTTGTGGGCAGGGTTTTTTTCAACTATCACATGCAGTAGAACAAGGCATTATTTTGTAACAGTAAATGCAAATACCTAGAGCATCACTGAGACACTCTTTCCTATTTACTGGAAGCGTGGTGCCAGACTGAGTAAAGAGGAATGTTTTAGCACACCATGGATTTCAAACACACTGTGCAAATTAGCCATTTTCTCCCACCTCTACTGTTGTGCCCCAGGTTCTGGAGCTGTCGGTGGCTTCCTTTGGCACTGTCACTTGTTAAGAACACCTTTCCTCTTTCTTTAGACAGTGTAGGTCTAAAGACTGCATATCAGTCAGACTAGAGTGAATGAGACATATCAGGCTACCAGAGATTAAGAAACCCTCACACTGTAATTGTTCTGTTACAAATAAAGTATTTTTTTTCTTCTTTGGTAGCTTTTTTTTCTTCATGGGTTTTACTTAACCATTTTTACTTACATTCTTTTAAAATATCTTTAATATGTTTGAGATCATTGCATTTTTTTTATATCCAAAAACTGCATAATGATACCATTTTGTCTGCATATCCTAAGTACATATTTTGGAAAATATCCTCTGGGATGATTCAAAATAATCCTTTATTTTATGTTACTCTGTTGCCTGGTATCTGTAACGCAGCTATTTTTCTTCTGCAGCTGATATAAAGTAAACGGAGAGGATTCTAATTTTACTTTGCTGGTGTATAAATGTGTCATTTCATACAACTAGCTGTTTTTCTTTGTTGTAACTTCTTTCTCTCTGTTTTAGCCTGCGGCTTCCCTTTTTATTTGATCAGTATAGTTTAGAGCATCACTTCTTCCCAGGAGAAAAACAGGATTTCAAATTGCTACTCATGATTCTTAAGGCGATCTGAAAGGGCGCTGACTGAATTAATGTTTCCTTTGCTGTTTTCAGGGCTTATTGGTTTTATTTCCTTTGCTCATGGATCCATTGTTTTTTCTACCTCTAATAACGTTCTTTATCCAAAGACTGACAATTTTTTTTTCTCAGTAGTTTACAGTCCACCAGAATACAATTTGTTAACTAGAAAATTAATCAACCTGAATATTACCTGACACAAGAGATGAACTAAAATTGTGCAAAGCCTATGTCATCAGAGAGAAAGTCATATAACTTGGTATTCATGTTACCTATTCAGTGTCCCCAGGAACAAATCTTACAGAACTGGAACTGTTGCTACAAATTTTTCAAATCCATTAAATGGCATATTTTTAGGTTTGTAATAGTTTCCTACAACACAACTATAATTAATAGCACTTTTAAAGAAGATCTTCTTCTAAAACTAATTAAATTTCCACTGAGAAAATTCCCAGCATTTCCAATCTAATATTAGAAACAAAATTTTAGACATCATTATTGTTTGAAGAACTGTGTATTGTAAATTATGTTAGCGCTTTGAAGCCTTTGGCAAATCTGACATTGACTTTAAGATCCACAAAACCAACCTGGACTTTAAAGCACTATCTTTTTTCTGTACTTATATACAAGAGCATAGATATAAGTTCTTGATTCCCCACATAAGCAACATCGTAAGCAATAACTGAGATTGATAGTGTAACTGAACAGTGAAGACCCGTTCTCCTTGCTTAATATTCAATTTACAAAATCACCTGGCAGAAAATTTTCTGTAGTACAGGATTTTGTCTTAAGCACTTGTATATATAGGAAACAAACTTTTATATATGGGAAATGAGATATTGGTGCTCTTAGTTTTCCATCCCAAATCCAACTATGTATCATACTACAGTCCTGAAATTTAAAGAAATGTGTCTTAGAAGGGTAATACAACAGCAAGAAAAGGCAGCATGAGACCATCTGACTCCAGTCTTCTTAGAACATGCTGCTGGAAGTGTTCACAGTGGAGCTCATGAGACACTGGAAGAACTTTCCCAGAGAAGCTGTTGTTCCACCACTGGAAGTGTTCACAGTCAGGTCAAATGGGGCTTTCAACAATCTGGTCTAGTGAAAGGTGTCCCTGCCAAGACACAGGGGCTGAATCAGGTGGTTTTTAAAGATCCCTTCTGAACCAACCATCCTATGATTCTGTTTTCCTGTATTCCATTGCCTTCAAGCTCACACAAAAGGATGATTCCACACAGTTCTGGACCAACAAGTCTGACCCTCTGTCTTTCACCAATGACTTCGACACTTTTAGTGATGTCACGCTTCCACAGATTTTTTGATGCTCTGTTTGTCATTTCTGTTCACGTAACTCTCTTTCAAACAGTTTTTCATTTTTCATGTTGGCCTGGAAATTTTTTTTTAAAAATTATAACTGTAAACAGATATATGGGAAAAAATAAAAAGATAAGAAAAAGGAGCTCCGGTCACCTGTGAGGTGAGAAACAAAACTTTTTCACAAAGTCAAGTTGCCATGAAAGGTACTTGTGTTTTTTTCACATCAGTGAGAATATTGTTTGGGAGTAGTTCATAAAGGAAAAAAAAAAAGCCATTTTCTGGAAGCAATCTGTTTAGTGTTTTCCATAGAGATGTTCTTTGTCATCTTCAATAGGCCTTGTTCCTAATTATTTCACAATACCAAATGAGAGGATATGTAAAGTTATGCATCAATTTCTAGTATTTGGCACTCTGTGTGTTTAGAAAATGCTATTAAGTTGGCAGTCTGTGTCTCTTCCACGCTTTGCTTTCATCCGTGATTGAAGAGAGGGGCACTTCCAGTGGATATTCTGATCTCAGCTGGGCTGAATCTAGACCTTTTAATCTATTTTATATTCATTCTGTCAGGAGGACTTTAAAATTGACTCAGTGCAATGACGTGTTTTACTTTCCCTTGATTAGATTAATATATTTGCAGTAAGTAGAGATGACAGGATCAGCTCTTTGGGTCTTTGATTATCTGTGGGAAGAATATGGAACTGGAGAGGCTGGAAAATCAGGATTAAGCAGTCACTATGAAGTTCTGAGTCTGCCATGTGATATAACCTTTGACAGAAAACTCAAAGCTTGAAAACATGTTTTATTATGACATTGTAGGTCAGGGTCAGACTTTCAATTAATTTTCCTTCTTCATATTCACACAAATGAACTGTGTTTGCCATAGTCAGTTCTGTCTGTTTTTTTTTGTTTTTTTAATTAATTCTGTATCAAGGCTCTGTCTAGGGGTTTGGTCTGTCCCTGCTGTGAAGGGCATGCTTACATTTGTCTTCTTCACCCCATAAACTCCATCAGCCTGCTGGTTATTGGTTTTGGGGACACAGACTCTCAGTAATACTGAGTGCTATTATAAAACAAGATGTCAACAATATATTGTACAGCTATCACATGAAAGCATTTTAACCATCTGCAGCTTGCTAGAAGTCACCAATATTACCCAACCTAACACTGGATGAAATGTTGTGCACCTCCATGAACAGATACAAATGACTCTGCTGTTATTGCCAGGGATAAAGAATTAGTAAGCATGACGTGTGATTAAACACTTCTCATGGTGTCTGTAACAGCTTCCACATCAGAGTCCTGATGAGGAAGACATTTCACCCCTCTTGCTTTGTGTTAAATAGCATCCAATACAAAACTGTTTATATATACCTGCAGTATTTGTCTGCACTGTGTAAGTTTATTGAATTGTTATCACTGGGTATATTAAAAAACTTGGGAACTGTCTTGGAAAGCAGGTGGCAGATGCTCCATGCTGCTTCTTATGTCCTGATTTGGAATGGAAGTGGAAATCAGCAAGTCCATTCTATCTGGCATATTAGCTTGGTCGTTTGAGCTAATTTTTCACTGTCTTTATTAGTTCATGCTTAATTAGTAAGAACAATATCAAAAACTAGCAGAACAGTGAAGATAACCCTGCCAGGCAAAGAAACAAAAATTAATACAGATCAAAAAGGAAATTCAGATAATCTTTGCATAATTTCTTGGTCATTGCAACCTAACAACCTGCCATCCCTCCCTTATTTGGACCAAATAACTTTCCCCATTTTCATGCCTCCTACATCTCTCTCCCAACCTCTATGAAGTCTTTGTATCTCAAGATTCTTTGGAAAAAATGCAGAATCTACAGCTTTTGGTGATAGCAAAACTTATTTTTGGGTAATCACAAAGTAGATATGAGAAATCAGCTCTATACTCAATTTCAATGTATCAACAATACCAAAACATCTATGAAAGGTGAATAGGGCCATGCCTACCAGTGCAGCCAGTGAGTTCAGAAATTACTTTTAAGGCTATTATTTGTAATAATACAACATCTGCAGGAGTGAAAATCTGCCTAAGTAATTAATTGTCAAATTTACTTTTTAAATGTTTGAAAATTACTGCCAGGCCTTTGGTTGCAATGAATTATGTAGTTTATCTGTTCTGTATAAAGAAGAGGATTGTTGCCTGCTTCTTTCTCCTTGGCTCCACAATATGACAATGTCAGAGTGACAGCAGCCACAAGTCAGTGGCCTCCTTATTCTAATTCTATCGGATATCAATTGACAACATTACAAAATGCTGACACTTTTTTCACTGACATTACAGTATGCAAAACTTTACCTTGGAATGGACTGCAAAGTTAAGGAAAATGCTGATGCAGCCAAAGTACTACTGGATAGCGCTGTTGTGGCAATAAGGGACCTATTGTTTTGTATTATACTTTATTAAACAGAAGGATCTCATATTAACAAAAAAGGCATTTGCTTTATGAACTGATTTCAAATGTATTTAAAAGCGTAACATTGATTTTTCTGGACTGTATGTTTTTAAATATTGCTGTGAGATTATGTTGTTCAGTTGTATCATGCTTTTCCAGAAAAAGTCTTCAATGACCTAAGGAGTCATCACATTTAAATAATACTTTGCCATTTTTTCTCAATGCATGGCCTTTCCCACATTACTCAAATGCTAATTTCTTTCATCTGTAGCAGAAAGAATCCAATGTTTATTTACCTGTCTAATACGTATCTTGTGAAAATTAAGGTATTGATGTTTGGTAACACATTAAACTAATGCAACCACATGCAGTTAATTAGATGTTTGAGCATGTTAAGTGGCTGATCCAAGGGAAGATAGAAGTTGCGCTTGAAGGCCAGCTGGAACTGTAAAATTTGAAGTGAGGAATCCCATTCTGTTTCAGTTCCTTGTGGTCTGTGACCATGACATTTGTATTTGAATGGGACAAGTGGATTTCAAAGCATTTCTGTGATGCTAAAAATTCCTCAGATCTTGAGTTTAGGTTAAACACCTTGGAAGTCAGAGATCCTTGCTAGTTTACTTTGTACTGGGAAATCAGCTTACCAGACCTCTGACTGTATCAACAACTTTGCATATAGGGGACCATAATTCTGTCTACAAAAAGGAGTAGATTGACAAGACTACCACTTCTGACTGGAAAGTCAAAAATACCCCAAAAAACTAGCCAGAGTCAAAAACTCTAGCTAATCTTTTCCCCTCATGTTCCCCTCAAAAGTGTTTGAAGAGCCTCAAAGGAGATTTAAGCACCTTGGCAGAAGACAGCAGCTGGAAATGGGAAAACTGTCCTTGCAAAACTTATTTGAATTTAGTGAGTCAGATTTTGGACCTTGCAAATTTTCAGGACCTGTTTCCACGTCATCACACTTAATGTGGTGTGCTGCTGCAGGAACTTTTCTGGCCTAAAACTAGTTGTCCTTAAAAGCTGAAGTAATGTTATTATGTAGAGCAGATTTGGATGTAACTAACCTTTCAAATGTATGCTTTTTTGTTTTCAGATGAGATACCTAAGAATCACTAAACAATGTTTGATGAAAGGTGCATCAAACATGTAGTCAATGTCTTAAAAATACCTGTGGCAGACACTTTAGAAAAAGGAATAGTTCATATCGGAAATTATGGTCCCCCTCATCTTCTTCCAGCTTCTTCCCCACAACAATTTACTGAATTTTTTTGTTAGATGTTGCATAAGGACAGTTACATTTAATAGACCCTAACAAATCTGTATTCTACTTCCTTTTTAAACCTATTTATATGTTCAGTCTTGTATGGGACTGTTTCTATAGTCCTCATTTTTATGTATCCTATGAAAGAACACTTTCTTTTATTTGTTTTAAACTTGCAGTGCCCTCTTTCTTTTGAGAATCCTTGAATAATCTCACTGCCCTTCATGATTTTATAAGTCTCTATTTCACTTACACATGAAAATGCCCCTCACATCTGATCACCCATATGGCCCTTCTTGGTTGTGTTTCTGTATCTTATATGAGAAAAGCAACCAAAACTCAAGTGTAGTATTCAAGAAATTTGATTTAAACAACGATCAACATGGTGATTTCTGCTTACTTTCCAGCTGTTTTTCTATTAAGTGCAAATATTCTACTCATGTTTCAGACTGACACCGACCATTAAACTGATGTCCACAGGGAGCTAGTCAAGTGATTCCAGTCCTATACATGTTTTCAAAAACAAACGTAACCAATGCATACAGTATACTATGATTTAGAGGTGCTGGGAAGATACTATTTACATTTCTGCTATTTTCAAGGGACCTTAAAATAAAGCATACTCATAGAGCTGTCTTGATTGGAAATTGCAAAGAATTAAAAGAATGTCAAATGTCATTCCAGCATGTATTTTACTGCCATGGTAACACAAAGGTAACGGAGTAGGTTAAACTACAAACTACCTACTCAGTTATTTAAAGATCTCAAAGAAATAAAGTCACTTAATCAGGCTTATCATGACTTGTGCTACATAATCGAGGCAACCCTACAAAAGCCAAAGTCAAAATGCTGGGTGCTTTTGTGTTGTCTCTGCTCTCTGTATGCTATGACTCTAGCACACAAACTCTGGTCTGTGTGCTCTAGTGTATCAAACATGGCCAATCAATTAGCATTACTGATTATCACAGGCTGTTTTGCCACCTTGTTAAATAGAAGTTTGCTTTCTTTTGCAAGTACTCCACATGGTGAGTTTTCTTGCATCATTTATAATTAAAGCTTAATCTTTTCAAATAAATCTTTTCATGTGCTAGATGCAGTTCAATTGCACACATCTCAATTAACAATAAAAACAGATGCACTGAAAAGTACATCCCTGAGTTTTCTACTTCTAACTCAAAATGATATGCATAAAATACAATTTTAAGCTGTGGTTGTTGCCAAATAAAAATGCATTATAGACAAAAATACACAGAAAAAAGGTAGAAAATATATTTTATTTTTTTTTAATCTGAGCTAATGCTGTTCCAGGAGAGTGGAAAAACATTTATTTGGAAAAATAAATTTAAAATATTTTCTACAATTTACCCTCTCAGTAAAGCAGTAATAGTTTATATTGCTTGATTACATTAACACCATTTATAACTAACTAATACATAGCCCCTACCATCATAAAGCACCTTGTACTGTTGTTCTATACATATTATAATGTAAATTTTATAATTAATTCTATAAATTTTAATACTTATTTAGTCCTCACTCCACAGACACAGTTGGCCTTCGCAAGTTTTGTAATACCATGAAAAAGTGTGCCGTGTTCACTTTTTTTATCTGTACCTAGAACTTTACCAGAAATTAAAAAAGAAAAAAAAGTAGATCCCACACCTGTTGTTCCAAGTGAAAATACAAAAAAAAAAAAAAATTAATAAAAGCAGAGAGGAAATGTGCACTTGAATTTAACTTCAAACTTCAAATATATTAATGGAAACAACTTTACATTTTTTCCATGACAATCTCATAGGCTTAACATTTATGTTACTCTTGATTAGTACGAGCATCCTATACCTGTCTTATGATAGGTTATTAGCACAATAATTCCTAGATAATGTGGTTACTCCAGTGGTACTACTTACCCTATCTTTACAAAACCTGTCACATAAACACAAGTGACTACTGTGTAGGATTAGGGCCCCACTTCCCATCCTTTCCTAATGCACATCTCCTGCAGCAGACACCTTCCCAAAGATCCAGACCCCAATCCAGAAAAATCACCTATGCACCTATTTAAATTTAAGCATGTGAATAAACCCATTCATTTCAGAAGGTATACTTGCTGCTTAAACTTAGGCATATGTTTGGGTTAGGGCTGGTGAGGGCCTGTGGCGTAGTGCAGAGAAACTTGCCACCTACCGTTTCATCAACATCATGTCCTACAGCACCTGGATTTTCTTTGGAAATTGTCCATCTTGTTAAAAAACAGACTCAAACTTGATTAGCTTATAAATTCTTGAATAGCTTGCAGTCTGAAGTAGCTCAGCTGTGCATGCGCAGGCAAGACAAGTTTTGTGCCAGGAAACAGACTCACTCATTTTTCAAAATGAGCTTATTTTTTCCAAATGTTTTTTCATTTGTATCAAGATACATTGCTAGAAGGAAATCACAGTTTATTCACCCCATTAAATATTTACAGTCTTGTTTCTATTTTCAACATATCAATTTGGGCCTCAATTCAGTCCTTGATTTCAAAGGAAATTACATCAAACCTATAGAACATAGAACTAAGCTTTCAGCAATGCAGTTCTGTTAAAAACTTTAACCAAAAAATTAGAATTTTTTGCTTTAATGATACAAAAATAGCAAACTTTTTTCATAGTCATGTATACTTGAGGAGAAGACCATAGCTTGAGCCTTCCAGAGAATTTGAGCCAGGCTCACGTGTCTGGCCTCACCAGCGGTTACTCACTGCTCATTCCAGAGCAGCTCATTGTGTCGTGTGTGGCAGACAATGTCAAAAGATCTCTCTGGTTTCGTATGATTCTGATCAATAACTCATTGAGGTGCAGGGGCATAGCAAGACAGGCAAAAGGCCTTTTGAGGTAATCCAAAATAACAATTGAATATTTATAGGAAAGTTACATTTGTTGTAGCTTTAATATTGTGTCACACAGAGAATCAGCTTTATGTACATGTGTATCTCTGGTTAACAACTCCATTCAAACATTGATGGAATTTTCTACTGCATTTGCTCTGGGGCATGCTTTAAAATGTTCATAACTTCATTATTTTACAATCAACTCTAATACAACCTAGCAAAAATATGTACTATTCACTGGGGACTAGTTATATCCTGAGTTTCATATATCAAAGTTTTGTCATTTCTCAGTTATGCTAAGGTGAAAAAATCAAGTTGAAACAACTTTTCCCTTTCTTTATTAAAAAGTGTAATGTTTTCACTCAGGCAAAAATCAGAACCAGCTGGAAGTATTTTACCCAAGCTGTAAAGGGGGTGGGGGGGGTGGGGGGAGAGGGAGGAATTTACCTTTGAACAGAGACCAGTTATGTATAATCATGAGACAGAAAATTGAGAATTGGGAACATAAGCATCTGCAAGCAGGTACTTTCAACAGCAAAGGTTTTCAATCTTTATCCCACCTCCATATAACTTCCCTGTTCTCTCTTCCAGCTCACTGCCTTTCTGCTCTTTCTCTTTCCCTTTATTTCCCTCTTAAGACAGTTTCCAGGTTGCCTCTTTTCAAAGTTAGTAACCTTACTTCATCACTTCTCCCACTGCCCAGTATTTGTTGGCTCTGGAGCTGTCTGTTCATACCTGGGAAGCAATAAACTCATTAATAATTTCATGGCTTGAAAGATGCATCATAGGTGTTTATTATTATTATTTGTCATTAAAGCAAAAGTTTTTATTTCACTGAAGTAGAAGCACTAGAGATGCCTGCACGGGCCTAAGCCTAATGACCACAAACCAAAATTTTGAATATATACCTTGTCTCATCCTTTTAGTTGTTTGTGAGGATAGCTAAGGAAGGGGAAAAAAGAATATGGAAGAGAGGTGGGCAGCAAATCCAACTGCACTTAGAACATCCTAGAAAAGTGATTCATGGGCCTGATGATGTTATTGCCATGAATTACACACTTTCGGGAATTAAACTTACGGAAATAAGTTACGGAAATATTACGGAAATATTATGGAATAATTTTCGGGAAATAAACTTACGGTTTATCCGTAATTAATTTGTCAGTTATATGCCATTAATTTAGCATGCAACTTTATTTGCTCCTCTATTTCTCTTGGAACCCACAAGTGAGCTAACCAGGTGAATCCTTGGTAAAGTACTGAAACATGAATGTGTGCTGATTTTAGCTGGGGTATGGGGCTGTGTTTTGGATTTGCGCTGAACACAGGGTTGACAATACAGAGATGTTTTTGTTATTGCTGAGCAGGGCTTACACAGAGCCAAGGCCTTTTCTGGTGTTTGTACTTCCAAGCTGGTGAGGAAGCTGGGAGTGCACGGGAGGTTGGGAGGAGACACAGCTGGGACAGGTGACCCCAACTGACCAAAGGGATATTCCAGACCACAATGCGCAGTACATAAAGTGGAGGGAAAAAAGAGGAAAGTGAGGGTGTTTGGAGTGGTGGTGTTTGTCTTCCCAAGTCACTGTCTCATCTGATGGGGCCCTGCTCTCCTGGAGATGGCTGAAAACCCGCCTGCCATGGGAAGCCATGAATTAATTGCTTGTCTTGCTCTGCTTGCATGTGTGGCTTTTGTTTTCCCTAATAAACTGTCTATACCTCAACCCATGGGTTTTCCAGCTTTTACCCTTCCAATTCTCTCCCCAGTCCTGCTGGTGGGCTATCAGTGAGTGGCTCGCTGGGGCTTGGATGTTCTCTGGGGTGAAACCATGACATCTCAATAGCCGTAGGCCATCCTCAATATTTCTCTTTTGTCAAACATAAGGTGTTTCTAAAGATATCTTCATAGTGTACTGATCACCTGTGTGAATAAAACTGTCGCTTGAGCTTCACGACTGTACTATAGATGCAGGGTTTCTTTTCTGTAGACAGCACAGGATCACTGAACACTTTGCTGGACTCAGTTGGGTTTCTCCCAAGGAAATCAATGAGCTCTGACAGAGCCTTAAGGAGATTTCAGTGCTGTGAAGCTCATCAGAACCAGATGTCATTAGGAGCTCTAAATCTGACTCTGTCATTTTGCTGTATGCAGAGTTTAGCTCTTTGTTCATCCTTATGCACCATGCTAATTTAAATCCAAAGTCCTTGGCAGGCTGAACCAACCAGACTGCTGACAGATACAAGTGTAAATTGTGTACTTTTACAAAAGGACTCCTCCAAATACACATATCCCTCCTCAGCAACTGCCTCTCTGCTAAACTGTGTACATGACACTTTATCTCATAACAAATTTGTTCCTCTGTGGCTAAGGCCTTATTACTGCCCGTTCTGTAAACAGCAGTATGATGTGATCAGGTAAAAACAGTGATGTATCTGAGACTGAATCTGAGCAGAACACTATCAATCCACTAACATACAAACACACTGAGAGATAATGTGTGACACTCCACTCACCTTAATTAGAGCTCATTAGAACCTGCTTTGAGTCTTACCATGGTGATTCCAAAGGTCTTATCTTACAAGTTAATGAGAATCTGAAATAAAGAGTGTTACTAATGAGGAACTGCCAAAATTAATCATCTATTATTATAAACAACTCCAAAAACTAAATTTTTTAAGATTAGATTATGTAAAATAATATACAAAAAAGAAGCAGCCAAAGTGAAATATTACCAAGTGGAAGGCTATTTCCAAGTCCAAAGCAGGTCATCAATTGTATTTTTGAGGGAGGAAATTCAGCTATCTATTTCTAAGATAAATTATTTTGGTCCTTTCAGAAGGTTTCTTTACAATCAAAATTTGGAAGAGGCAGAAGTTGAAAATTTCCTATAAGAAATCAGTTAAGGTTGAATAGTGAAACAATTCTGTCATAGTGCATGGGGAAACTATAGGCTGAAAATTGGACTTGTTTCTGCAAGCCTTGACAAGAGAAGCTGACAAAGCTGAAGCCTCTAAACCAATAAAATATTTGGTTTACTAGCCATACAACCCAAATTTAAGAACTGTTTCTCTTTATCACCTTCTCCAGGTTCTCTAAGCATCACAGTCCCTACTTTTGGAAAAACAACTTCAGAGCTATGAAGTTGGCTTCAGTTGTCCTTGACAATCTAATTTCCTATAAAGCAGGAAGCTGGTGAGGAACATCCTAAAAAAGTTGTTTCTTTGAGTGCTGTAGGTTCAGATCTTTAAAGCAGTTGCTTCCACTGACATCATTACAGTACTGGAAAGAGGACACATGAGAAAAAAATGAAACATATGTTGATTTGATAATCCTCTCTCTCTCCTGATTTACTGAGAATGTAATTTTTATCCTTTTTCTTCTTCTGACTGAACACATGGTTATTTCAAATCAGGTGTGTTAAGCAATTCTGGCAGAAAAAATAGCTCTTCTGAATTTAGAACTAATAATCTTCTGTGTATTCTGATTAATTTTCTGGTGAACTGGAGTTGCAAGAGAGCCTTTTCCATTAATTCTATGGCATAGGTCTACTGTATCCTCTTTTATGCCTTTTCTTCCTGAGCTAGTTTTACAAATAAATGTTCAGTGAGAATCTTCTATGTCATAACCATTTTCATTGCCATTTTCTAGATTTTTAATGTTTCTCTTGTTAGTTAGTATTCTATCATCTGAGATAGGCTGGCCAGAACAGTCCACCGTACACTAAATACTCTGTGCATCGGAATTGCATAAGACCATATCTTGCTTTCTGCTGTTTTTTCTCCTCATTGCTTCAGATTTTCTTAAATTTAGAGTCATGCATGGTGGCATGCACATTTTTTCTGAATTAACAATTCATGGGTTGTGATATGATGGACAGTTTCTTTCTGGTACAATACATGACATTATCTTTCATTCAGTTGCATTTCCCTATTAATCCTGAGAGCACCTTTAAAACTTATTATGGCACTAACCTTACCTAACAAGAGATAAGATAGCTAATTTTGACTCACTTGAAAAAGCAGTGATGTCCACCCAAGAACCGGTGAATGATCACCTCAGCAGAAGTGTTCCATGCAGCTGTCATTAACACCCACTATGACTTTGTCTGAGTGGATTGCCTTTTTTGCCCAAACCCATAATATTCTGTTCCAGAAAACTTCACCCTCTAACAGCGTTGTGTGAAAAGTTCGTGTTAAATATGTTGTTATATAAAGTCATTGTGAACCCTAGTCCATATAGTGCAAGACTGTGAATAAGCATTCCCTGCTGATCTCCTTGACCCACTGATGGCTTCATAGCTTTTCCTTTTCCTTTTCCCTTCTACCTAATTTATTTTCCAAGCTGTTGTTTTGAGTTTTTTGGGTTTGTTTGTTTGTTTATTTTTTTGTGTACTGTCTCTCTGGAGAAAATCTGTTTGTCAATCCTGACAATTCTCGTTTCTTTTCATATTAGTTTGAACACTTTCTTTCTGACATAGAAAAAACTACTTTCTGCAGTGACCTTAAAAAAGAGTTTGTATCATGGACTTAGACATAATGTGACGTTCTGTTTTGTTTGCCTTGTCTTTCCTGATAACTCTTAACATTATGCCTGCTTTTTTTGTATTGCCATTGAAATTATTTTTTATATAACTTTCCACAGGGTTGATAAGCCCACTTACCTGAACAACTTAATAATCTGTAATGGTACATGCCATGCATTGGGATGTTTTTTCCTGTACAAGCATTACCTAGCATATATAGACACTGAATTTCATATGCTATTTTATCACCCACCAACTCAGTCTTCTAAACTTGCTCCACAACTTTTTGCAGGCAAATGCAAGTATTATTCCAGATTTGAGGAAAGGAATGCAAATCTATTCTGATGAAAATTTGTGTCCAGACAAAATAGAGATAAGAGCATGTTTTTGGGTGAGAGGTATGGACATATTCAGAACATCTCTGTCAGTCCTGGCTGTCCTGTTACTCACTCTTACAGTCAAACAGATTTTAATGGCTGCACTGAAAGGTCTGAAAAACTGTTGGCTTTAAGTTCCTTTACGTTTTTGATACAGGAAGAAAAGTGGCTGGAACACAGTGGCTGGAAGAGAAACACATATGAGTATGAAATCAGCTTTGTACAGTCTCTTCCAAGTAAGTGCACCTTTAAAGAAATAAGAACCACCTTCACTTCTTATTACCTAATACTCTAAAGGTATTTCTTGATCCCCAAAGAAAGAACCATTGGAATGCAAACATACATTTTTCTTTCTCTCTCTTTTTCTTTTTTCCTTTTCTCTCTCTGTCTTTTTTATTTTCTAATTTTTTTTGACTGTCTGATATTTTTGTCACACTTTAGCCAGCTCTAATTAGCATATTTTTGCAAACTGGTGAAGTAGGCAACATTTTCAACTTCCATTTGAACATTTTGTGAGGCAAAACACAGAAGTAACACTTACATGTAGACGGTTTTGCTGTTGGCCTTGTTCCAAGCAGCTTTTGAAACTAACTGTAAAATCTAACAGAATTAGGCAAGTTGGACCTTACACACCCATATGGAACTAGAAGATCTAATGACAACACAGAAAACTGTCAGCTGGTTCTTGAAGTGTCACACAAGAAAGCAAATCATTACCAGAAAGCTGGTTTATTGAACCTAACTGACATGAACAACAACAAACCAAAATTAGTAAAAGCATGTGCCTAGGGCAATCTACTGCTGTTTATTTATTTAATGTTTCCTAAAGCTGCTTATTCCTTAGGCTTCTTTGTTTGATACAGTAATAAAACAGTCTTGCTATGATAAAATGCTACATTCAGAGGAGACAATTAATGATAATCAAACACAAAATTTTATTTATATATCAAATAAAACATATATTTATTCCTTGATAAATTTAATTTTTTTTTAATCCATTGTAAATACATAGGTTTTCTGTCATGGCCTCTTATTTCCTCTAGTATCAGGAAAAAGAATAATAAAAGACAATGGATTTTTCAGAGTATTCACTTCCTTTGTAGATGAGACTGAGAAGGTATAAAGATTTCCAGTTTCCTGAAACCCACTGCCAGCCCTGAAGAGTGCAGAGCTCCTTGCTTTGAATGTATGATTTCCCACTTTATTCCCAAGGATAAATGATCAGAAGATTAATCCATCCTCTAGTCTGCTCAGTCCAGGCTGGAAATAATTTACCAGTGTATCTGCCTCTGCTCAGAACTTCAGATGAGCTAACATGTTCTTCATCATTTTGTTTGGTCTTTATTTTCTTCTGAAACATTTACATTTCGTTCCTTGTATATCCAATAAACAGAATCTGAAGGAAGGATTAAACATGGAGCTGCAGACATCACATTCAGCATCCAGGTGATGCTGGCACACAGTCCTGGAGGTGACTCTCGAGCCTCCCAGCACCTAAGTTTTAAGTAGTCTTCCAGGCTGTTCCAGGTTGTCCTTCCTACTTGTTCCCATGCTCAGACCCATCCTTTACTAATCTCAGGCCTTGACCAAGTGAGACAGGACCCAAAAAGCTCTAACCAACCCCACAGAAGAGGCAGCTGGAGGTGGTTCCACTCCTGGGGAATCCCTGCCCCAGCACGACTTCACTCAGTTGGGAATGAGGCACATAATGTCCCACACTTTTTGTACAGCCCAGAAGCCACCAAGCTATAAGGGCAAAAATCATAGAAAAATAGAAACATTAAGGGTGGAAAAGGCCTCTAAGATCATCAGATCCAACTGTCTACCTACCAACAGCATGTTCATAACTAAACCATATCCCCAAGTGCCATATCCATGTTTTTTGCACACTTCCAGGGATGCTGGCTCTATCACTTCCCTGAGAAATTAATTCCAGTGCTTTATAACCCTTTCTTATATAACCCTATAAATTTTCCCTCATATCTGATCTAGACCTCCACTGGTGCATGTGGAGGCCATTTCCTCTTGACCTGTTAGTTATCTGGGAAAAGAGACTGATCCCGACCTGGGTACACCCTCATTTCAGGGAGTCATAGAGAGTGGTAGTCTCCCATTAGCCTCCTTTTCTCCTGGCTAAAGGACCCCAGCTCCCTCTAAATTTGGTCTTTGGGATATGAGGTGGATTCCTTTTACTTCTGTGGCTTTACTTTTATTGCACATGGATACAAATGCTAACTGATAATTTGGCCCACTATATATGACATGTATTCACAACATAAACCAATGATTATATTACCACACAGTACAGCAAATTGGTTTTTAGGCAATAAAAATGCATTATCAGCTCCAAAGGAGCAATTACACTGCACACTGTGAAAGTATAGTAGGAATAATACACAGAACTCCTCTCAGTCTAAATTAGTCTATTGACATGATGGCAGCTCTGAAGATGGAAGAGCGCAGGAAATTCAGGCACTCTGTGCTTTAAATTCTCATCAGGAGAACTAAATGGACATAAAAACATCAGTGAAGACATTGGAGGCAGAGCTTCCTACTGATGATTTCAGTAAATCTAGGTTAGTTTAAACCAACTGTTCTTTACTTATTAACAGAGGTGGAGACTGGTATAAACAGGGGGAGAAGGGGTTGTTTCCTGTATTTACTTAATGAAAGGGAGCTTGCCTGCCTATTTTCCAGTTTGTATCATAGTGACACACCTGCCTTGTAGAGCAACCCTTCAGACTCTGAGCACGCAGAGCCCTCGTGGCAGGGCTGGCCCTGCCTCCTGCCCATGTCCTCTGCAGGCAGTGGGTGTCAGCGGAAACGAGATGAGTGTTTGCCACCAAATCTTGTCTTGCCTGGACAGAGGGGCCCCGCTCCGTTCCACTGCTTGGATGTAGGCAGCACACACAAACACTCCTGTCATTACCACTCTGCCTTCCCTCTTAGATGATACCTTGAAATTATGGAAAGCTGGAAGGAGGATTACCGGGGAAGATATAACACTACAGAACCTGAAGAGAGTATTTGTTAATCCTCTGATTCCACTTACATAATTTCATTCACCAATATTGTTTCTCTTGAAACCTGCAAGTCAATTACTGGTTTTGTAGGGCCAGTTTTAGAACCTGCCATTTTTATTACATTTGTTAAAGTACAGACATAGAAGACATTAACTATGACATTTAAAATCATGTCCTTTCACTGCTGTAATACAGCTTTCATTGAAAGAAATGAATTTGCTTTACT
The DNA here is from genome assembly GCA_013400915.1 of Pardalotus punctatus. NCBI lineage: Eukaryota > Metazoa > Chordata > Aves > Passeriformes > Pardalotidae > Pardalotus > Pardalotus punctatus. Next base: position 265,985 of record VZTX01011781.1, read on the forward strand.
TAGACCTATTCCACATCAATAGATACAGAAATACAGATTTTTTTTTTTTTTTTTTTTTTTTTTTTTTTTTTTTTTTTTTTTTTTTTTTTGTATGCACAAGAAACACTTGTTAGTGATTTACCTCTGATGTTTGTGGATTTTTCTTTAGCATATACAGTATATAGCAAATTATTTTAGGCAATAAACAATAATTGCATTTTAGGACACAGGTGTCAGTACCATGTTATCTTCAGTATTATGGCAAATTTCTGTTCCACCTTTTCTCTGGAGAAAGGAAAATATAAGTCTAATAATTTTTGTTGACTCCCTGATTACCTTTTCTTCTCCTTTTCTCTTTTGTGACAAATTTTTAGTTAAATGATGCGTTAAAAAAACTAATATTTGCAATTATGGTGACTTGTACCCCTTGAGGGCATGGTAGAAAAACAGAAACTTTTATCTGGAGCAAATTTACAAGCTACCAGAGCTAAATGTTAACTAGAATTTATTTTTTTTTTGTAGATCATTTGTATTATATATTTGTTTTACTGCATAAAAAATAAAAATATATATTCAAGCAGGCTATTGTAAGCACAAGAAAATAACAATAAACAGCATTATTCTGAAATAGAATGGTTTGGCCAAGTTTAATTTATTTTTCTCACTTACAGCACTAAAAGAACATCTTACATTCATACTTTATATGCAAGTCACAACAGTTCTGTTCATAACCACACTGTCTCTTTTATATATTCGAGCTAGTTGAAAAATTTCCATGATCTTCACAACAAAAGACAGACATGCTTTAATGGCTTAGATTTCCAAATCCCAAAATAATTTAAACCAGTTTTGTTACAAAACAAATGAAGATATAAACTGGAAATAAATTATCTAATCTTGAGATTCTAAGGATCCAAATCATTTGTACAGAAAATACATCTCATCCATTACTTCTAGATCTTGAACATCACTCTTTTTTCTGTCCAGGCTACTGACACATAAATAATTCTCTGTACATAATCTGTGTTAAATATGCACAGTCTGTGTTAAGCATAATACAAAGAAGAATTTCCACCTAAATGCAGACACTGAAAACAGCTATATGAAACATTAATTGATTTGTTTTGAATTCATATCTGACAGTAACAAGTATTGAGCAGCTTTTGCTTTGTTACTGTAGGTGTTGTTAATGCACTTTCTACATCCATTTAAATGCAAATCCTCGTGCAAGTAATCATGTGAAGGAGGAAAAAAAGGAGAATATTCAGCTGAAGACAAAGCTGGAAGGATAATAGCAAGCATGAGCAGAGTGTCAGTGGAGGGTTTACAATAAAAAACCTTTTTGGAATGCCAGTGAAAACCAAACTGCATTGAAAATATCTGAATAGAATATTACACCACAGTAGCATGTATACATGATTTCTATAAAGTGAAATTAAATAAATTAAATTTTCATATATAAAGATGTGTATGAATGTATGTATGTATGTATGCATATTTCCATGTTGGTTATATACTGCAAACATGTAGTGCTTTATTCATGCATTCAAGTCAGAGCCATAAACAGAGCTTCAATTATTGGCTAAAGACAAATATTTGTTATTTGAAGCTGGAAGTGGAGAAGAAGAATCATTAAACAGACTACTATATAACCAAATAATGCTTTAGGGTGTCATTTGTGCAGAAAACAGGAAATGAACTGGGACTTAATAAGCATAATTAAACTAGATAACAGCAATTTTAGACCTATGTACTCCAGGGAAGTATGATCTTGGACAAAATTGTAGTTTACACATTTCTCAAGGCCACTTAAGTAGCTAAAGACCACAAAGCCCTGTACACAGAACACAGAAATAAGCTTCCTGTCCACCAGTACCTTTTTAATATTTCCAGCTTACCCTGCTCTGAGTTGTTGAGCCGGCCTGACATGCAATACTTTACCATGGATAGGGAGAGCACTATAGCTTTAATGCACCACGAGCTTCCTGGCACAGCACTGATTAATTTGACAACAGCATCATGATGAAAAAACCTTGAAATATTGTTCAGCCCATACACCGAAATACAGTCATTAGTCTGTCTGGAAACGAGCACACCTCAGTACAGGGCAAGCACCTCCTTTCTTGGAGATCAGTTCCTAGAAGTCCCTCTCCCTGAGCCTGTGAATCCAATACAGTTAATTAAGTTTTCAGAGTGTTTTTCTAGACTATGCTGCAAAGTTCCTGCACTGAAAACTGTGCTGAACACCACCAGATTCAACTTCTTAGGTCTCTGAAATTGTTTTATATTTGAGTCACTGGGCAGAATGACACAACTGTGCTTGGGTAGCCATATGCAACCCAAAGTGGGCAGCTGTGGAGATGGCAGTGGCACACAGTAGTGAAGTGGAGAAAGTGAGAGGCCTCCCAGGGACTGGGAGGGGTGAAAGGAATAGGGAAAGTGGGTGATAATTTGTTAGGAGTTAGAATGAGAAGAAAACAGGGAGTTATTGCCTTACACTGTGGACAGAGGAAAGAAAAATGGAAAATGAGCTCTCTGAGAAAAGGCAGGCAGAACACATTTAATGTGTTGTGTTTGTTTGAATGAAGTGCATGAGTTGTTGCTTTACAGGCAGGAGAAAAAGGAACTGTCGACAGCAGACCACGTGTACCTGTCTTTCTGTCCGTCAGTTCAAGTACAGCTCTACCTCAGGCATTCTCTCTATGAATTAACTCTGAGATCATTCCTAAGTCTGTCGAAATGATTAGATATATAGGTATTGTATAGGTTCCAAAACTTTTTGCTCTTTTTCTTCTCGTCTGAGACATGAAACAAGACAGCTCCAGATGAGGTTTAGACTTGATTTAGGAAAAATTTCTTCACTGAAAGGGTGGTCAGGCACTGGGTTGCCCAGGAGAGTGGTGGAATCACGTGTGGATCTGGCACTAGGGGATGTGTTCTAGCACTGAACATGGCAGTGCTGGGTTTACAGTTGGAATCAATGACCTCAGAGGGTTTTTTCAACCATAATGATTCCATGATTTGTTTTCCTGCTTCCTGACTGAGGATGGTAGCAGTAGAGGGAATCCTTTGCCTCATGCTTGAAGCCTGAGAAGAGAGGGAGGAATGGGGCAAAATATTGGTAACCAATTTGATTTTCATATAAGACAGGGAGGAGGATGAGGGAAAATAAAGCTTCCAACCTAAAGCAAACCTTGGAAAATAAATATCAAATATGACCCTCTATAGTGAGGGATTTTTTCCACTGCCAGCTATGGCAAAATCCATTACTGATTAGAATCAGTTGGTGGTGTCCTGCAAAGAGCGCACAAGAGGCACATTGTGGCCTTCCGGTGACAGACATTTTTGAACCAAATATACAACAGTAATATTGGTTTTCTCCACCTTCCTTCCCAATGCCATGGCTTTTTGCTGTTCTCCTTCTAGATCAGATCAGCCCTAATCAAGTCTATTAGAGTTAAGTGAATAATTTGCAATGAATAATTTAGCATATGAATTTTCCTCTTTTCCTGACTATTGAATATTGCTGAGCAGATCATGATCTCCATTGACATATTCATTATTCTAATTTATTCTGAAAATGTACCCCATGGAAGGTTCTGTATACTTGGCACTCAATATTTCCTCTACGTGTGTTGCCTGGCTATGACTGATCAAACAAATCATGTGATGTTGACATAGTTGCTTGACTGGGTAAACATTTGAATACAACCTATCAAATTAATATATAATAATTTATATTTAATTTGCTTACAATTTATAAATTAATTTTCTGTTAAAAATTTACAAAAGAAAAATCTTGTCCATCTTATCAACCTTCAATAAACTGAAGGGATTTATGTTTCTGAATGCAGCTTGTGTGTGTGTGTCTCACCACCCCAGACAGGATGTGCAGAAAATTCTGCAAAGTCTGAAAATTCTTCTCTTTTTGCAATGTCTTCAATGTTTCCTGATTGTGTGATGCACCAGTATTGTGGTGACCCAGCTCTCCTTCTCTATGAAAATTATCTTCCCCATCAGGACAGTGAGCCTGAGGGGGGAGGGGGAAAGTGAGGCTGGGGAATTCTCCACATTTCCCTCTACTTAAGTCCTCAGTTAAGGTTTCAGTTAAACCCCTTTCCCCTCCCAGAGATTTCACATGCATTAGGTTGTTTTAACATGTATCAGGTCTAGAAAGTTCTGTTGTTTCTGCATTCCTATTGGTTCATTTGAATATACTCCTCCTCCTGTTTAATATTATTGGACACTTGTGATTATTATAATCCCTCTTTATTGGTCTGTTTCTGTTGGATCCTCCCCTTTTTGTTTCCCTTAAAAACCCTGAGCAACTGTCTCTGCTCGCTCTTTTGTAGATTTCCCCCCTGCTTTGCTGCTAAGTTCCCCTGCTCTTCGGGGCAGGGAATAAAGACACGAGCTGCCTCTACATCAGAGCCCCTCTCTCCTCCTTTGCCTTCGCCGAGTTGCTCCTTTTGCACCGACTGCAGCCAGTCCCAACGGGGTCAAGAGCAAACTTGACACCTGCGACCAAGAGGCACAAGCGGCCCCGCTTGGTGGTGTGCAGGCGGGGTTCGGGTGTACAGCCGGACCGCCTGCCATTTGCTTACTGGGCACGCGTGTCTTGTCGTCTGGTGGCCACCGGGCCACCAAGCGGACAGCGACACACCAGCTGTGTTTGTACAGTGGTTTTGACCAATCTTCTTTCTGTCTTCTAATGAAGTAAGATCTTGTAACACACACTGATGACATTATTTAAATTAATTTGTGTGCAATTTTTTTACAGTCTCACTGCAGTGGTGTTGAATAACTGTAGACTGAGCTGATATAAGCACAGATAGACCACGTAAGAGGTATTCCAAAACACAAGGAAAAAATAAAGTGACTACCAAACAAAATAAATATAAAATAAAATTAAACATCTCAGGTGTAGTCAGTTGACTGTAAGTGGTCATAAAATCACAAATGGTGTCTCTCGTTGGAAGCTATTGCAGTTATGTGGTTTGAAACCATCCCTAAAATGTATCCCCAAACCTACCTGAACCTAACTAGATCAATTTTAAAAAAATTATATATAAGCAGAATTATGTTTTCAGAACTTGGCATTCTCTACAGGTTTGTTGCAAAGCTTAAAGCTCATATTGGATAAATGCAAAGTCAAGATACCAACCCTTTCTTAGGGTAATAAATATTCTTAAACCACTTCCTACGATGAGGATTAAATCAGAGAATCCACTGACTTACCCTGAACCACACCAGGCTGGAGCAGTAGACTTCCCATTGCTGATCATTGAAGAGTGGCCATAGCTGAAGAAAAATCTTCACCCTTTTTCTAAGATATAAGTTTCCCAAAATTGGTTTAATGGATCTGCCAACCATCCCTGCCAACCCAAACTGTCCTGAACTGATTTAAACCATACTTAAAATTACAAATGACACAGTACATGATTTTTTCCCAGTCAATAATTTTTTTGTGAAACAATATTAATTCCATGCTGGATGATGGCTGAAGTGCTTGTTTTGACATAATTGTGACCTAATTCATGGGAAGATCTTTGAGTTTTCCAAATATTCCAGATGAAATATGTTGTCTCCTGTGATTAAACTGTGCTCTGAATGCTTTGGCAATCCTGAAATGAGTCTAAGATCCTGGACTTATTTTGTCCAGGGCCAAATGTTTCAGCCATACAGGAAGGGATCCTGCTCTCTGGGTTTCTCACAAATCTGACAAAATAGAGAGTTGAGAGCCTTTGGCTGGAGTCTCCAGGGTTGGGTTCAGATGAAAAATCTACAGGTTATTTTTAAAGTACTATATTTACCTTTCTATGGGAAAGCCTCAAATGTATCATTTGTGTTTCAGGGTGGGACAATTCCCTCCCCTCTCCCACTCTCCTCCCAAATTCAGAATTTCCTAAGAAATGGGAAGGCCAGCTTTTGACCTTGTCACTTACAGACAGCTGACCTCTGTTCTTCTATGCCCATGAAACAGCCAGTTCCTTCACACATGAACAACTTAAACTATTGTACACGTTTGACCCCAAGTTGTTAACTCTGCTTTCTCTAACAGCCTGTTACAGTGATCTCAAGAGCAACCATGCTGGGCTTTTGCAGATTTCAGACTTATGGAGGTTTGCAGAAACATCCTAAGTGTTACAGGTCAAAGGGTATATATATCACAAAGAAAGTTCATCAGAGAATAACAAGGGTGTTTATTTGGGGAACTGGATTTTCTCATACTTTGTGAAGCAATATTTTGAAGTGTTTGAGATATCACATTGCATTCCAACACAAAGGAGTCAGCCTCATGGGCTGCACCCATCTCAAACTGACTGTACAATGGTACAATTTATTCCCTTTACTGTTTACAAAAGCAAGTTCATCAATCTCCTTATCCCCTACTCCTACACAATTTTCATTACCAAAATGGCTGGGAAATGCAACACTAATTTAGACAAGCTCCTCTGTGTCCTAGTTCATGTTGCAACAATGACACAATAATAAGCCACTTAGCTAAGATTTTCAATGGCTTAACCAAGAATGTTGTTAAGGATCACCAAAAAAGCACATCCCAGCATACAGTGGACACTGTAAATCTTTTGTTGGTTTTTCTGCAGGCAAGATCCTTTCCTTGCCCAAAATATAAAAATAAAACATTCTTTAAAAATTTTTCAAAAATTTAAAAATATTTTAAAATGCTGTGACTCCTTTGATATAGAAAAGGGTCATTCTTAATATTTCAATAGAATTTGCATTACAATTCAATCGAATTTGTAAAAAAATTGTGACAGTATAGATCTCACAGTATCAACCACCACAGTAGCCTACTCCAAGTCCTAACACGTTGTCAGCTACTCGTTTAGGACATGAAACATGATTTTGTAGCTAACTTCATCCCTACTTACTGACAATACATTTGCTGTAAAAGTTTATATCTACAGACATGTTGCAGCCACTGAAGTAAAAGAGTGTCGTCATTTAACCTTCAAGAAAAAAGCATGAGAGAAAATACATTCTTATCACTTTTCAACTGAGCAAATAGACATAGGAATGCAAATAATAGTACTGGGTTGTTAGTGGTAGCATAGGTATCCACAGGTCTTAATAAAGTTTTCTTCAAATCAAATTTCCCCTTTTAAAATGGAGTAGAAGAACAAAATCCTAAGTTATACTTGTTTTCAGTGGGAAACACATGCACTCCATTCATCAGAGCTTAGCCAGTGGTGCCAAAAATATTTCAAAATCCTGACCACTGAGATCAACAAATTGCAATTCACACTGTGTTACAGTTTCACTTTAATATTCCATCTTTTCTGCTGTGTTTTGGTTTGGTTTTTTATTTTGTTGGGTTTTTTTTAATGCTCATCCAGGGGTAGTGTTAACACACATCAAAAGGGATTTATTCCATGCTGTATTGAACAGATGGCAGCTAGAGGACTGTGTGAGTAGAAAAGAATATAGCTGTGGGGCGTGTGCTTGCTGGTATTAGCTGGACTAACAGTTCTTAAGCTCTACTATGTATCCATGTGCTTGAGAATGTTGGTTTATTCTACAGTTCAGCAAACCATTCAGATGTAAGCTAGATGAAACAAATTTCTGGCTGTCAAAGGACGCTGAAATTAAAAAGGAACTGCTTTAGTTCAAACACACCTTTACTGTCATTTTGGGCTCACCTGCAATTACATTGAAGATCAACACAGGAAAGCCACACATGCACACATACATATGCAAACACAGATTTCAAAAATAAGTCCTTTTTTGCAGATTTCAGTAAAGCTTTTTGTTTTATTTTGTTTTGTTTGGGCTTTTTGTTATCATGAACTCTTCTTCCATGCTCCAGGCACCTCTCTGCTAAGCAGAGGACCAGATAAACCAGGATTGCATAAAGTTTCAGATGCTTTCCCTTATACCAGAGTACTTGCTGCAACTGCTTTATCATTAAAAAATGAGGGAAGTGCTATACATACCTTTATATACAAATGTACAAAAACCTCAAGACCACACAAAAAGAACAGAGAAGCACACAATTATATTAGGTCTATATCAGACTATACAATCTTACCTTTATGTTGTCCTAATAACATTACAATGTAAATCTGTGATCAGAAATCTAAAAAGGGCTTAGAGAGCATAGAAATCATCCAATTTAAATCATCCATCTTTAAAAATATATGGTTTTGATGCAGCTTGTGAAGAGCAAATATTTATTAAAACATGTCCATTGTCTGCAAGGATATAAGGTAATGGTTCAATTATCAGGTGATTATACATTAAGCATGCATTGTCATGCAATTGCCATGCACTATTTTACATTAGTCTATGGCATCATTTTATTCTGCTATTTACATGGGAAACTTCAAAAGATTGTGGCTCTGAACAAGCTTTGAGCCATGATGGAGAGCTTACTTTTGTGTTATACTGATGCAAATAGGATTTCACAGAGTCACAGGATCACGGAATGATTTGGGTTGGAAAGGACTATTTATGTTTCCAATCCCCCCGTCATGGCAGGGACATCTGTCACTAGACCAGGTTGCTCAAAGTCCCTGCCCATGCAGTGCAAGGGCATCCACACCTTCTCTGGACAACCTGTTCTAGTGCCTCACCACCCTCACAGTGAAGAATTTCTTCCTAATGTCTATTATAAATCTACATCCTTCAGTTTAAAGCCATACCCTCTTCTGTCATTTGCATGCCCTGGTAAAAAGTCCCTCTCCAGCATTCTTGTAGACCCCATTTAGGTACTGGAAGGTGCCATGGGTTCTGCCTGGAGCTTTGTCTTCTCCAGGCTGGACAGCCCCAACTCTTTCAGCCTTTCTTTGTAGGAGAGGTGTAGTTGCAGTGTTTTAGGATTTTCCTTTCTCTCTCATGGAGAATATAGATAAACTGTACTTTCTTAATCTCTGTATTTTGTGTTAGAGGTGTACAAGCCATAACCAATAGGTCTTTAGGGGTGGATTGTCTTTGGCCAATAGACAATTGTTTATTACTGTGTATAAAAAGAACTTCTTGTAAATAAAACCTTCTTCTTTGCCATCTTGAAGCCTGTCTGCCTGACCTCTCTACCTGCTTCCACAAATCCCATGAACAACAGAAAAGCAAACCATAGAGAGGTGCTCCAGCACCCTTATCATCTTCATGGACTCCTCTGGATTCATTTCAGCAGCTCCGTGTCCTTCCTGTGCTGGGACCCCAGAGCTGGATGGAGTGTTCCAGGTGGGCTCTCACCAGAGCAGAGCAGAGGGGCAGAATCCCCTCCCTCCCCTGCTGCCCACAGTGCTTTAGATGCAGCCCAGGACACGTTTGGCTTTCTGGGCTCTGAGGGCACATGGCTGAGACATGTTGAACTTCTCAGCAACCAACACCCCCAATTCATTCTCATTTTTATTTCATTTCCATTAACTATCTGCCAACCAATACCTGTCACAGTGCAAACTTACAAAATTCTTGCAAAATATAAATTAAAAATTGGAACAGCAACAGTAAAAACTTTAGCTTTACCATTCAGCCATTTCATTTTTAGCTGTACCATTCAGCCAGGACCATCAGATTTTACACGAGTATGGGTCGTTTTAGATAGGGTTAATCTTAGGCTGGAAGATTCAAAGGCTGGATTGGCACATCTGCAACATGTCTGTGTGCATGTATCAACTTTTTTGGCAACTTCTTCCATAAAAAATTGGTTTTAATCCAAATGCACAATCATATCATTACACCAAATCACTTTGCTCAGACTCTTTTCCCTGGAATTTGCTTCAACTTGCATGCCATACCTGCTGTGCACATTCTACATACTAGAGACAAAAGGAAAAATCTTTCACTTGTGCTGTTGTGTAATGTAAAATAATTGAATGTAAACTATTGAAATAAAGTTCCATGCTAGCAGAATTGCATCCTTACTTAATATTTTCATAGCACCTGAATTAATTGTGTGGATGCTATCACACACAGCTTATATATCAAGGTAAACAAGCTTACAGTATCCAAAGGTGAATCCTTCACATGATGATCTACCTCTGTTGTCAGTACTTCACCAGTCCTTACACGTCTCTATTGCTGTAATGTTTCTAAAATTTAGTCTTTCTGCAAGCTGCTTAACAAGTGAGGAATTATTTTAATCAGTCATTTTGCAGGTCCTTTCAACTGCATAGTGGCATACCTGACAGATCGGGTGGCTTCATTCTTACATGAAATACCTTCCTCTTTCTTTGGTGACCCTAGCGAGAAGGGTTATTAATTTCTGGAAAATCTTCACACTTATCGTCTATTTGTTTCATAGAATAGATTGTACTTTTCTAAAGCATTTACGTTAAGGTGCTTTTGATATATGCATATAAATCTTCTAACGTAACATATGGTAAACAACCCTTATTTTTAACTTTTATTTCTACAGAGTCATTTTATTCTTCCACAGATCAGCCTATATAAACAGGGACTTGGAAGGGATATTTTAGCTTATTTTTCTCCTTTTGTTGTTGTTGGTGGTGGTTTTTTGTTTTTATTTTTCATCCCACTCTCATGTTACTCTCAAATGGCTTTTACAATCTGTCTACAAGGTAGGTCCACAGCCATTTCAAGCCAACAGAACTTTTTTTTTAATGAGGGGCTGTAAAATTTACAGCACATTCAAGTAGGATGTAATATGATTTCACATACAAACTTGCACATGTGCTTGAATTCAGAAAAGTAAAATTTCTCTTGCAGGTGTAGCTGGGATTAGAAAATGTAATTTTAAAAGCTGTGTACTGATATCCTTGCTTTTTAACAAATTGTATATTTAGCTAATATAGATTAGCAAGGATTAACAACTATCTTTTTTGAAGCTGTGATGTGTTTCGTGACACCCACAATGAATGACCAATAATTATTTTAGTCTGTTTGATCATTTGTTATTAGAGACTTCAAACAGGTTGGGCTATCATTGTATGAGAAACTGTGCAAACATAACAAAAGATAAGCAACACCACACCCTAAGAATTATTTTAGAAAACTGCATTCAAGGGCAAAGATGTATCTTCAATAAATTAAGTTGAAATGTTTCTTTGTATTTTAAGTTCATATGAACCAGGAATCACTCATTTTCAGCTCAGTCCTTTTGGACCTGCATGCCTGCACAGCTAATAGAAAAACATTCTGTATCAAAAGACATGTAGGTGGGGTTTTGTTGTTTATTTCCAATAGCTGCTCTGGAAAAAAATACTCACATGTAAGAACTGAAAGGATGTCAAAAGAATGTGGAAAGTGTAAAACCAGGTGTCCAGGAGAAGATGCAAAAATAAACTGAAATGTCCTATATTCAATGACTCTGTTACTTGTATATTTAGCCAGAAATGTACAACACTCTCTGATTCTATTAAAACATTCATATTTGTAGATGTTTCTACAGACCTTAACCTGATTGTAGAACTGGAATTCCGATCTTCATTGTCAAAGTCTTCTCATATCTTGTCTGAGAAACTATTATATAAGAGTTCTTCAATTACAAGAATACAATAGTGCCATCAGGCTCTCTTTAGTCCTGTGTTCTGTTACTGATCATGGTCTGTTACATCTGCTATGGGACGAAGAATGAGAACCAAAGCTACCATAGTTCTTCCTCCATGTATTTGCTGTCAGCTTGCTGATGCAGGGACATGGACTATTGTACACAACCCTCAATTCTGTGTGTGCATCCTGGTAAAGCCCTCTTCCAGAAATGTATCTAATTGTTCCATTTTCATATGACATACCTTTATATTTTTGCCATTTAAGACAACCAGCACTGGTAAGTTCCACTGTTCTTCACATCTTTTTCAGCTTTAAGCCTGATAGTCTTGTTTGTGTGGTTAATTCTTCTGCTCTGTTAAATGTGAATCATCTCTTCTGTGTCATTCAGCATTTCAGAGGCTTCTGTCACATTTTGTATTCAGTCATTCCCCTTTTGTGGTAACAAATTCTGGTTCTCAGTCTACTCAAGATGTATTCATATGGTAGTTCTCATCTCTGATTATCTCTTTTATTCTTTTTATTGTATCCAGTCAAGTTGCTCAATATTTTCATATTTCAGGCAGCCTGAAATGCTTATTTTTACTACTCTACAAACTCATGTAATTTCTTGTATTCAGCGTACCTGAAAAACAGATCATTCTGAAACATATAGCACTGGTAAAAATGTCAGAGAAAAAGATAATATTTTGAATTTATCTTGGAGAAGTGTCTTGGAAACTAGCAGTGGCTTAACATGTCTAATATTTTTACCCAGCTTAATGTCTACAAAAATAATTAGCTGTAAATTTCTAGAAAACCAAAGAATTTAATCAAGAGTCTTCCAAATACTAGGGAAAAGATTGTCACCCTAGGTCACTGGATGTTCATAAACGTGTATTACAATATTATTATGTGCCTGATTGATCTCATTATCTCTAGTTTGTTCACCCACACAGCTGATACACTCATGGCTATCCATAGCTGATACTACTGTTTGTAAAACAGTAACATATATGTTTGGTAGTGATTTATCTGTATCACTTTCTATAAAGCAGACCAACTAATATTTTTATACCTGAAAAAACATCTAATTTTAAATCTATCTATAAATGCTTTATGAAACTTGGCCTAAAGTAATTTGTTTTAAATATGGATGATTTGTAATGATGTTATTGCATATCATTTGTATTTCTTAAATTACGAAGGCATACTTCAAAACGTTCATTCAGAAAGCTTAATTTTCCTCTCTAATCATATGGCTGCCACCTATATGGCACCTGGTCCTCTCATCACCTCCTCACAAATATTAATGTAGATGTCCTCACTATGCCTCTGGCATTTAAAATCATCACTTTCCATATTTTGCAAACAAAAATATTTAGGCATCTAATTATTGCATCAAGCCATTAAGGGTGTCACACAATATGCAAAAGTTAAGATTATCAGGGAGCTCACATTAAGTGATTTCCTAAGACCAAGTTATGAGTAAAAAAGCAAGTGCCAGAGTTTGCTTGTCTTCTTCCTTTCTAGACATTGTCTTCTACTTGAGACAATTTGAACCCTTTCTTGAAAAACTTCAGTCTTCAACTTACTTGCTGACTCCAAATGCAGCTGCCCTGCTTTTGTAGAATTTTAACTTGAGGTTATCTTTGGAAGAGCCTTGCTTGTTTTGCTGCATCATGCATCAGATAGCCAGCTGGGAGGAAGAAAATCTTGCCTGTCAGGGGAAAAAAAGATCTATCAAAGATTTAAACATGGGCCTAAGTATAGCCAAAGACAAGCAAAAAAATTAGTGAAGCCAACTGTAAGTACTGGTTGCTTGTCACTGACTTAATGGGATTTCAGCAGGCAATTTAAGATGAACTTGTACTTATTTGGAGTCAGTGGGATGTAAATCAGTGGGATCTATACATGATTTATGTGTTTTGTGGGAGACTGATAGGCTTGTCTTCCCAAGTCACGATTACACATGATGGGGACCTTCTCTCCCGGAGATGGCTGAACACCTGCCTGCCATGGGAAGCAGTGAATCAATTCCTTGTTTTGCTTTCTGGTTTGTGCAGCTTTTGTTTTCCCAATTAAACTCTGTTTATCTCAACCTGTGAGTTTTCTGGCTTTTACCCTCCCAGTTTTTTCCCTGATCCCGCTGGTGAGGCAGTGAGGAAGCAGCTGCTTGGCGATGGCTGGTGGCTGAGGTGAAACCACAACACACAGGTTCAATCCTGTACAAATTTTGAAATGAGAAATGTCTAAGGATTTTATGCAAATCTAATTTGTAAGGATTACATTTTATTGATTATTAATTAAAAGGAACCATGTGAATTTCTAATGATTTCACAGAAGAGTACAAAATTCATTCTTTCTGGAGTCTCCAACACCATATCCAGAGAGGATATTTTGGCTCTATCTACCACTTTCAACCATAAACAAACCTCAGTTACATTAATTATACAATTGTATGCTGTAATGCATCCCCTGAAGTGGACTGCACTTATGGGATTAGATTGCTTTAGGAAGCAAGAAAGACAAAAATCATTTTGGAACACATAAAATTCCAGCTATTGATGGACTTCGCCACTGCACCTTTTGCACACAAAACACTCATTATCCTATACCATGTGTTCTGCAAGAGTATGAATGTAGGAAACTGTATAATCCTTCAACTGTGGAGCAACAAGACATCAACATCATGCCTTAAGATATTTCTCTGCAAAACAAAAATGTGTTGTTTGCCACTGTGAGACAAAAATGTTTTACTGTAAATATATAGTGTGGAAAAGCATTAAAAACTAGCAATACAGTGATTGTAGACTAAGAATATATTTATCCACTGACATTCTTAGGGAAAGCAAACCTTTGTGCCTTACATTTATTTCACTCTAATATTTGGCAAGAAAAAGAAATGTATCCTCAACTGACTGTTGCTTTACTATTGGTAAAAACAATGATAAACCTAACTCTAGTAAAATCTTCACAATTGTGCTGTTTTTTTTATTTAAAACAGGAGTTGTTTGATGGGATGTAAAGGAGGTGCATCCACCCCCTGATGCATAGCTGGTGCTTGGGAACACAAAAGAGATTCCACTTTGCTATCTAGTCCAGGGGCGGGGAGCAGGGAGGGGGTAGGGTGGGGTTCCTTTATGCTAGGGCAGTGTATTTCTTCTCTGACAGTCATGGAAGTTAGGGAGCCTCTTGTTTGTGATGGTCATATTCTTCCTTTTGTGTTTTCTAAACATGTAGAGCTTGCACAGAATCTCCTAACCCTACAGTAGCTGTTTTCCCCCATCCAGCACCTTAATTATACTTTTCAGAGACTGAATCCTTTCTGAAAATTCTTTATTCTGTGATATTTTGGTTGTAAAGAGAAAACTTGTTTGTTAGACAAAGGGGCTTTCTCTCTTCTGTTTGTTTATGATAGGGCAATTAGACTTCACAGGAAGGTTCTCTAATAATTACACAAAGCAAAGGGAAAACCTTAATTAAATTTTAATGATGAGTACAACTGTGCTGATTAGGATAATGTGGTCATTATACCCTACTGCAAGACTTCTTGTTTATATTGTATGCTGCTAGTACTTATGAAGCTTATCTCAAAGTTTTATTTATCTGAATTTGGTAATCTCTGCTGTAATTAATTACAAACTCCATTTATACTCTCTGTACCTCATCACTAATACAATACATGCTCCTCAAAAAGGCACAATTATATGAATGACAACAAAATTTTCTGTAATACAGGTAATATTTTTTTCATGTAAATTTTAGGAACTCAGTGACCTAAAATATATTGGACTTCAGATTTGAGTAAATTAAGTGTCCAAAATGGTAACATGGATGCTGTCTAAAAGTTTTGTTTGTGTTCTTTTGGTAAACTTACCAGATATCTTATAAGGCATGGGCTGCAGGACTTGATCTCTTTTTCCATGACAATTGTTGTAATAACTTTGAGCCTAGCAGAAAAAATTGGAGCATAGGGCCCTGTGTGGAGAGACATTTAGACACTTAAAGAAAAGCATGACTGAGCCTGCAGAGGTGTAATGCAGCAGCCCATCTGGTATGTTTTGATTCGTGGTAACCAGTCAGGCACCTGAGCCATGTGAGTTATCTGTGAGGTGGGTGAATTGAGAGATGCTGAAAGTCCAGAGACAGTCAAAAGGAAAAGCTAAGCATAGGTCTGTTTACAGAAGTCTGTAATGCTGGCCTGTGCCTTTGGTATCTTCATACCTTTCAGATGTACAGAGCCAGATTTTCTGGAATAGCAACAGCAGCCTCACAAATGAGAAACATGATGAGGAACACTAGAGAGATACTGGACTACCTTCCTCTGACAAAGTAGCACTCTTATATAGAAAAAAGATCATATGCAAAAAGTCAGCAAGAGCAAAAGCAAAGCAGACACTCATTCAAAAACTGTCACTGACAGTGCACACTGGAGAGAACAGAAATCTGTAGCCTGGCAGTAATATGTCTGTGGCAGCACAACCTCTGGGATATATAAGCGAATTAAATCCAGGACTTCAATATCTGCTATGAGGGTAACATCAGAGGATGAGGTCTGACATTAGCTTTAAGCACTATGTTATGAAGTAACAAAGTGTGGAAAATGAATACAGCATCCTATTTTGTTTCAAGGATTTACTGTGGGTGCTATGAGCCCAAGCAATTTACAAAGTGGCTTATATCAGGCTCAGGTTTCCACATTGCTCATTCGAGCACCAAAAGCACATGCAGTTAGAACCTGAACATTCAGATGTAAAAGATCAATGCACATTTCTTTTTTTCACGCCTCTGTGGAAAGAAATGAGTCCAGGAGTGCACGCTAAGTTTACAGGTGGCAGCAGGGTCTGCACCTATCCCTTTTGCATCAGTTCAAGGTAGAAGACTATCTCCTTCACCTTCTGTTTCACTTGCGAAGTTCCCATCTGCACTAGCAGGTAGCTTGGACAGTATTTCCTGTGTACCCCAATACAAATGATCACGGGCAAGCTTACTGCCACCTTAATATACAGGATGGGCAATGACACAAATTATGGCATCATTCAACATCCACTTTCCATTTCTGTCATGAGAAAATCAGTCGGTTCTCAACTGCCTCCATCTTCTCTGCAATTACTTTGTGGTGAGTCTCCTACAAATGCTGCTTGCCGAGGTGCATACAAGTTGTGCCCCACTTGGAGAGAAGGCTATACAATTTTATATCAATGCAAGTGTAAATTACACAATGCATCTGAGATTTATTTGGCTGATGAACATGTTTGTGCTCTCAGGTGGCTAAAGGCAAAAAGCTTTGCAGTATCAATGATTTGCCACCGCTCTCAGTCCCACGTGTAGGATGTGATCCTCCAAAGGAAGGAAGTGTGAGTTAGCAGGGACAGAAACAAATAGTTTTGGATGGACAAAGGGCTCAGCCTTTGTAATCTAGTATTTCAGATTTCAGTGACAAAGGTATGGAGGACCACTTGGGGTCTTTATTAAAGGCCATCTAAAGAAATAATGAAGCGTGAAGAAATGACATGATCAATAGACTAGCTTCAGTTTACATTTGTTTAAACTCTCACCTAATTGCTTGCTTGGGTCTGCCCATGGCCTTAATTGCATACTGGTATGTCACCTTTGAACTCTGCTATGTTAATTTTAATTGTAAACAATGGATTGTCTTCTAAATATTTCCTCCAGTTTTCCTTCTTTTCTGTCACAACTGAATCTATACATCCCTTTCATAAAATATAAATGGAAATGTTTTCCCCTGTTGTGCCTGAAGACTTATTCTAAGTAAAAATTCAGAAGTCCTAAAGGCCTAGGTCTGACACTGGCCCTAGAAGTATCACCATTATTTACAATAAGAGGGAAGGTGACTCACCAATTATGGAACCTGTTTAATATGTCCATATACCTGTGAGCATACGCATACCTTATGTTCAAAATATTTCAAAACACCATGACAGATAAAAGTTCTCTCACCAGTACAGCAAATGTTGTAGAATTTGTGGATTAGGGTTTTTTAACATTTTCCACAGACCTGAAAGCATAGTATTGCACCAATAAGGTCCTTCAGCTTGTTATAATATAAGCAGGGAACAGATCTTTCTATCCATTGGGTAACATTTACATTTATTCCCTTGTATGTCATACAGAGCCATTAATCATTGTAGCAGCCTCTCTACCTCATAGGAGATGTAGGGCAATGATAATGTTTTATGTGTGTAATTAATCCTGTAGCAGATGTGTAGTTTCCAAGGCTACTGCCATTAGAGTATTGACAGGATTCAGAACAAATATTCAGGCAGTGGCTTAGTAATGATTTTAATATGATAATATCCTGTTACTCATAAACACAGAATATTCAGACCTTAAGATTTACATAAGTGTTTTTATTTGTAAAGGCTTTCAGAGAACTAGTGAAGAGGATTTTTTATTCCTGATGTTGCTGTTAAACAAACAGCACACAATTAACATATCAGCTGGGTGTGCATACTTCCTCAATTCTCCACCACACAGTGATAGTCACCATTTGTGATGTGAGAGAGGTAATTTATAATGAAAATAAACGTTATCCAGGGAAAATAAATTATGCCAAACAAGTTGCATATACCTTTAAAGATTTACTTTTTAAATCATTTTACCTTTCCTTCCTGCTTAGAAGATCTCCTTAGCTGGATTCTTGGCAAAGTGACAAATTAAATTACATATCATAATAAAACTGAGGGAAGTAAAAAATCCTCTAATTTTCTTTTACAAGGCAACCCCTTTGCGGTGAATATAGATCTTCAGTTCAAGATGGGCAGGGCTACTACTCCTACATCTTTTTATGCTTTTTCCTTGTTGACTTTTCATTTTTTGTTACTGTATTACTCCTCATTTTGTCAGGAGATGGATGTGCCTGTGAGGCCCTCAACTTTGAAGGCTACACTTTATATGGACATGGTTTTTCCCATTGTTTTTTAAAAGTATGTGCTTTCTGAAATGCCTAAGAGTGTGAACTGGTGGCTGTTCCTCCTAATTTCAAATCACATTATATATATATAGATAATATGTTTCCTTACAGAGTGGAGAAATGTCTTTTATAATTAGTTTGGACCAATTTGATTCTACAGTTTGATGGAATTAATGAATATATTAACAAACAGCACTCAATTTGGCAGACCTCTGTCAGACTTGCTCCTCAAAAATAAAAGTGGACCAATATAAGAGATTTTACCTTCTGTTGAAGGTTGGGGGACGCGGAATTTTGTTCCCACTCTGTTGCTAGGTTACAAATGGTGGGATACTTAAGGACTATTATCTCTTTGTAAGAGACAAAAGAGCTGGCCAGGTGTGGAGAGGGGAGGAGAGATTTGGTCCTCGATAAAAGCACTCCACCACCAGAACTTGAGATGCAGCAGTGGGAAACTGGGGTCTCCCTCGTTTGCTGTGGGAAGGCTCAGCTCGGCGCTGCTTTCTTCTCCTTGGTAAATGAACTTTTGTCAGGGGAAGGGGCGTGTTCTTGGGGTGCACATCCTCCTGGTTGTGCCAGCAGCTTCTGCAAAAGGGGTCCGGATGCCACCACCCCGTGTCCTTCCTGTCAGAGCACACTAAGGAGTCCCTGCCACTTCTTTCCACTGAGCCCAGGTAAACCCGTTCCTGACGCTCCCGCCCCTGCTCTGAGCTCCCTGATGCACCCCACCTGCTGCACGCCCGCTGCTGCCCAGCCTGTCCTGCTGCAATGCCATCTCACTGCCCGGCTCGTCCTGCTGCCCCTGCACCGCCATAACCCGCACCCACAGAGCTGACCGCCCACAGCGCCCCCTGCAGCTGCGCGGGAGTCATCGCACCCGCCCTGCCCGGCCGGGAGCCCGACAGCGCCCCTGCCGGCTGGGACCGGAACTGCACCCAACGGGAAAAGCGCTTGGCAGCCCAGAGACTTCTGTCACTGCATCTTCTGGTTTTTGTTTGTTTGTTTGTTATTGCCACTGTTGTTGATTGTTTGCCTCACTACAGATACTAGTGAAGAACTATTATTCCTTTCCCTATATCTTTGCCTGAAAGCCCTTGATTCCAAGATTATAATACTTTGGAGGGAGGGGGGTTCACATTTGCTGTTTCTAAGGGAGGTTCCCAACTTTCTTAGCAGACACCTGTCTTTTCAAACTGAGGCACCATCGCTGGCTTCCTAGTGTGGTTATTAAAGATGATACATAAGTACATATTCTGTTCTCTCTACTTCACACAGTTCGTGGAAACGGCAGAGTCGGGGGAGATTAGGTTTTCAGACTTTGCTTTCCAGTTCTCTAAGACAGATGAACAAAACAGAGATGGAGGGACTCAACAAATTCTTGTGTTCAGGACAGGACGTGGGGAAGAGAACTACTCCCTGGAGAAAGCTCCAAGAAGTTCTTGTGGACTGTGAACACTGCTCACGTTTATCTGTGCACCATCATGCAACCTTTTCAAGTGTGGAACTGAAAACATCCAGACATCTACAGGACTTGGCAGACCTGATGTTCATGGGCCACATGTGGCAGAAACGAGTGGAAGGGAATTTCAGTCCCACTGTGAACTATCTCCACATCTGCTTTCTGCAGTGCAACCATGATTCACTTCTGGGTTCCTACTTCTCAGCTCTTTCACTGACCTGAAAAGCACTGCACATGGTACCCTCTTGCCACTGGGACATTTTCATGTCTTGCTCTGTTTCTCCATCACTAACTCACATGCAGAGAGAGGGAAAGAGTGCGCCTGTGGACAGGGCTAAGACTCAACTGTGTGTATAGCAACATCCCAAAAAAAAACAATCCATGTGACCTTGCTGGCTGAATGTTTTGGGTCTGCTTAGGAAACACGAATTTGGTAGGGTTTATATTAATTTTAATTGGCCCCTGTCGCTGCTCTATGTGAGGACATTTTGACCTATTTACTTGTAATACTTCCTAAGCTATTTTGCAGGACTAGAAACTGGATTGTCACTGTTAATCACAGACTCTACTCAGGATGAAGGTGATCTGAGCAGTTCACCCAAAAGCAGGATATTCATCCTGGAGACACTGGGAATACATAGCAATTTTCATCATCTGTGTTAAATATTCCTATATACTATCTGATACTTACTTTACTTGATCCACAGATTGAAGGATGATTTTTCTTCTTCTGCAGAAATAGTAGCTACAATGTGATTACCAATACACTGAAATACCACTACTACTACTATTACTACTACTACCAAAGTTCACATCATCTAAATGAATGTTTTACACATAATTTAGATTAGCAAAAAGTTGTACACTTCGGAGTGTATTTATTTATTTCTGTTTGATTATCTTTTGTCTATACAAAACAAGTTTCACTCCATATTTCTTTTTTTTCCCACAGTCTATAGCTCTATATGAGTTCTCTGTGTATATTGAATTGCTGTTTAATTGCAGCATAATTAACTGTAGGATTTTTTTTTTATATTAAAATGGTGAAAGAAAAGATAATAAATATGTTGTCAGAGATGTTTAGAATGCCTGAATTCTATGATTAATATATGTCAATCTGTGAGTAGCTGCTTGCCGATTTGTTCCAATTAAAATGTGAAAAAAAGGTTATTCATTATAAATAGCACAATTATTATGTACAGTGCTCCTTTCTCTCTTTTTTTTAGGTTAGAATGAAGCTATTTTCTTCATTAGAGAAACAGTATGTAGCAAGGTTGGAGTTGGTGCCACATTTTAGCCTATGTAAGTAATTTTATTTAAAACAAACAAACAACAAAAAACAAACAAAAAAAGCAAACAAAAATATTAGCTCCATGTTCTGTCTTTACTCATATAAAGAAATAAGAAGGACTGCAACTGGTCAAATCAAGCATCAGTGCAACAAGCAGGAGTTAGCATGAGGTGCTTCAGAGCAGGATAGAGCATACTTTAGCACAATGGACCTACAGAACAATGTAGGTTCTTTTTTCTGGCAACTCATGGGCCAGAAATTCTCTTGAATCAAGATCCTCATTTTAAATAGTCACTGTGTAGCCTAATTCTCTGATTTTTTTTTTTTTTTTTCAAATCTCTCCTTGAATTCGCTTACACTCAAGGCCTTCACCGTTTTCTGCAGGAATTAATAGAGCAGTGTTAGTTATAAGTGACATAGGAAAAAAATGTAATTTTTGTTTCTCTTAACGTTATGGCCTAGGATTTCCATTAAATACTTCCTATTCCTGGTGTTACAAGAAAATGTAGGGAAGCATTTCCTTTTCACACTCTCAGTACAATTTATTGTCTCGTGGATGTCTGTTCATCCCATTTCTCCAGATTTGTCTCTTATCCCAAAGAACCTTCCAAGTCAATTAAATTTCTGTGTTTAAAAATGGCTCGATATGCCTGAGCATCCCTGGTTTCTCTTTCTGTGAAAATTCCCCAAATAAGGTGACTAGATATATATTCAGGAATCAAGACTAATGTTTTGAAGTATAGTCAAAGATTTATACAGTAGCATAATGCAATTCTTTGTTTTGCTCTCTCTAGACAATGCTATTGTTCCTTTTGCCCAGCTGGAGGTTCATCATGTTCATATCTGATTTGTTTTGGAAGTTTGGAGTTAATGCTGGACACAGTGCTAGCGCAATAGGAAAGGACTGCAGGAGTGAAGTGCTCACTTTCCCAGTACTTGAGAGATGCCTAATGGAACATCTGAGCGCCTGAGCTCCATCAGCTGCTGGGAGTGCTCCCCAGATTGCAGTGTCAGTAAAGTCTTTTAGAACAAATCCACAGAGGGGCTGTAAGTCTGCAATATGTGATGAATGGAAGCAGGTGGAAGAAGCCAGGAATGAAAATAGGCACAGAAACCAAGCACCACCCTAGATGCAGGCTGTTTCAGAGTGGTTCAACTCAGTAATTTGCTCCTCTTTCCCCCCTGGATTTGTTAAAAGCAGGTTTCATTGATGGTTCAGCCTAAGCAGTTCTGTAGAATCACATCATGCAGAATGAACCCAACCAACCAGTGGGCTTTAGGATTTTCTCCTGAGTGAAAATAATCTAGTTTGCTTTTCAGCTATGTTTTTTAGCTTTCTTTTCCACATCAGTCATGCTAGTTCCACTAGCTCTCTAGATAGGTTCTTGGCTCTGAAGCACTTAAAAGGCAAGAAAAAGCTTTTTTTTTCGCTTTTATTAACTTTATCTTCAAAACTTTTTTTTTTTTTTTGGCTTCAAATTTGTCTTTCCAGGGCTAGTTATTATTTTATATTCTTTCTTATATATATTGCTTCTATATTCTTTTTATGAAGGATATCTTTTTAACTGCCTCTCTTATAACTTCAGTTTTTAATTGTGAAACAAATATTCTTAAAATATAATTTTAAAAATTATCTGGTGATGCATTTGAACACGTTGCCCAGGGAAGCTGGGGATGTTCCACCCCTGGAAGTGTTCAAGGTCATGTTGGATGAGGCTCTGAACACCCTGGTCTAGTGGGAGGTGTCCCTGCCCATGGTAGGAGGTTGGAACTCAATGAACTTCAAGGCTCTTTTGAACCCAAAACATTCTATGTTACTTTGAAGAAAGAAAAGGGTGGGTCTTTGTATTTGTAGTATTAGTGTTTCTATTTTCAATTTTTCCTGCAAGCATGGAAATGGGGACACTGAAACCTTTTTCTTCTCTAGCTTAAACCTCTCTAGTTTAAACCTCTATTAATTCTATTGGTTGACTTATTGTTAGGAGTTTTTAGTCTTTACATTGCTTGACCCAAAAGCATACAGTTAACTAATTACCATACACCAAATAAAAATGTAAAAGAGAAATCTAGAGAGTCAAGTGAAAATAAAGTTGAACTTAGGTCTCTGACAAATACCAAGGACAAGAAAATAGATAAATATAGGAGACTATCACTAAGTTTTTGTTCTTAATTTTAGCACAGAAGGAAATTCTACAGATGAAGTAAAATTTCTTTCAAAACAAGAGCATGCAAAAAAAACCCAAGGAATAATAATAATAATAATGCAAAATGTAATAAGATATTTATTAGCCAGTTCAGGCTAAGACATACATGACATATGTAGATCTGTTTTCCTCCAGCAGATAGGGCATACCGTTCTTTTAAGTAGTTTGCTGGCATACACTGACTACTAGGTTATAACTGATTGCGTGACATGCTTTATTTGGAATCCATCCTCAGATTTTTGCCATACACACTTGCCAGTCCTATCAATCATTTCCAACATGAAAGACACATTGTCTAACTTCTGCCCAGCTGCACAGATTTTCATGTTACTAATTTGAATTATTTACAGTGTATGAGCTTACCCTAAGAACCGTGCAATGCAGTATATTGTTTCCCTCTTGGCAGTGTTTATAGCTGTAAGAGAGGAGCTACTGTAATTTTTGAAAATTGACACAGTATCTGTTTATGATGTCTCGTTAGCACATGCTGAACCTATTTACACTATCACCTGCTTTTAAACTACATCCCATGAGCTGTGGAGAAATGTTGGCTGTTGTAGCATGTGAAGATATAATTCAGCCTCATGCATCCTCTCTTCCAGGAGAGTTAGGCCAGAGAGAAATGCCTAAGAAATTCCGTGCTGTTAAGCAGATTTCAGATTTGCTTTGTGAAAATCCCTGTCATGCAATAAACCATGCATTGAATAAACTGTGAGTAAAAATAGCTTTGTTATGCTTTTAAGCTTCGGGCATTTCTCACCAAAATATGTGGAGCTAAGGCAAAATGGGTCTCCAATTTTAGGGAGATCTCCTACGGCTGACCAAGTAGCAATGGCAGAAGTAGCACTGTCTCACAGACTGCATTTTTATCACTGCATTATCCACGGTTTCTCAGAGCAGATGCTTCTTGATTTATGCCAAAATGCACTACATTCAAGCCAATGACATCCATATGAAACAGTTTAACCCACTGTTAATTTACTATACTCGGTGGTCACTGCTTTCTTGTGCTTTCAAGATTGTCATTGTGTATGGGAATACAATACTAGGTAAAGATGCTTTAACAACTGTAATTAAACTCCTATCACAATGACAGTCCACAAAATAATATGTTATGGAGGGAATGGGGGGAAAGTACAGGGTCCTGTTTTCATGGTGAAAGCTGCTATGGGATTGATATCAGTGATACTCATTGTGTTAATATATGGAGTAGCTTTTGCCTCAATATTAACTGATGTAAATTGATTTAGAGAAACTGACTGTCTCTGGTTAAACTTGGACAAGGCTTAGAGGAAAATACCTTTGAATGATTTATTTTTCTTCATCATTCATTTTACCATTTCAGTAATTATCTGACATTTTTTGTTTAGAAAATAATTTCACACAGCAAACAAAAAAGCAGTGTGTAACACAATTGCTTAAAATGAGTCATTTGGGGGTTGAGCCAAAGTCCTTTGAAGTCAATGAGAGGTTGCCATTGACATCAGTACCTTTTGAATCAGATCCTCTAAGGGATAGATATAATAAAAGCTGATGACAGAGAAGGTAAAGCTAAAAGGTAGATAAAAGGAGATGGGGGGGGAGGGGTGGAAATTGCCACACTCACCCAGCCTCATACCACCTGCTGTAAATCCATTAGGATATTTAACCACCCAAGATAAATAAGTTTCTCTTTACCACAGTCTATTAAGTGATAGGGAGAATACACACACAATATCAGAGATTTTCAGCCAAGGTAGACTACCAAATCAAGCTGTGTGATGTTCAAAAAGTGTTGCACTCACAGAGGCTGCCATCGATTTATGAGACAGCAGAGGCTGCAGAGAAACACATGTGAGGTGCTTAGTGTCCTCCCGTGGGTGGGTCTTTTTTCATAACCTCTCTTCAGCCAAGTATTGCAAAACCAAAGAGCTATAACATACCACAACTCAAATGCCTTTTCAAATACTATCTTTAAGCACATTTTGTTTGTTTATTTATTTGAGTTTTTGTTTATTTATTTGAGCTTTTTGGTAGAAACTTTTTGTCTTTCATTAGCATCCATTCTTCAGAACTGTGTTTTAAGTATGTATTTTTCAGTTGGAACAAGCTGAGTTTAAGCAAACAGAAAATAATTTTTTCAGTCGTAGATGGCATTTTTAAATATTAATATGCATTTATGGAAATACATGCTGGTGAAAGGCATCTCATTAATATCAAAACAATCTCTGTCAATGTAATTTTGAGACACTATTTTCTGAGCATTGTGTTTACAATAACATGCACTCTTCCTGCAGCTCTGGCCTGTATTTTCTTGCTATATATACATAGTCCAGCTGGGAAGAAATATGAGTGCCTCCAGCTTAAGGCCAAATCAAATACTAGCTCTTCGTGTGTCTTTGAATTTATACTAAACAAATCCACACAGAGAGTAATAGTATGGTCATGCAGCTAACTTTGAATATCTGATTCATTTAAATGCTGTTAACTTTCTTGTTTGTATCAACCTTGAACTTCATATTCGGTTCCTAAAAAACACTCCTATTTTATTTTCTTAAGAAATATGCCTTAAATGCCCTTCTCTTGAGCCCATAAATATTTAATAGTCATGTTTCCTTAGATTTTTCTAATAGCTCTTTCAGAATTTTCAGATTTGAGTTTAAGTAACATAATACAATCAGCTAGTTATAGTATGCTATAATCTGAATAATGTGAGGTCAGGTTTATTTTGAAAGCTTACAATCTAGACTTTACTTGCATGATTTATTACATCACAGCTGCAAAAAAATAGCATTAAGTAGGACTAGGACTACTTTACACAGTGCACTGTGAACACATGTACCTGAAATAAATGAAATTACAAACATTTTCCCCAAGCAGTGCTAAATACTGGTGAAGATTTAGAGAGCAGAAACACTGACCTATTTAGGACTGTCTGCTGGGGGACCGGGCAGGCTTGCCATCCCTATGTCCTTAGATGGAAAGAAAGCATTTGACACTGCCATATTGAAGTATTTAATATTTTTGAAATATTTATAATGTTTATCTAACCTTTATTAACAATCAAGGCATTCTAAGCAAAAGAAAGAGGTATCATTCAATCAAGACTTTATTTTCATGGATCAAGTTCTAGACAATTTGGTCTGCAGTAACTGAAATTATCCATAAGGGTCAAGTAATGCTTAGTGATAAATTTGGCACAAATGTGGGATCATCACTTTTGTTTGTACGTAACCACAGAGCCTCCATGTTTTTAGCATGGTTTAATTGATTATTAAAGGGAATTCACACAGGTAAGGAGAATCATTTATTAACGTGATTAAATATTTCTGCAAATGAAGAATCCTCGGTGTTTTTCCAAAGCCTTAATGAACATGCTGAAGAATTTTATCTTGTCTAGAGGTGCAAAGCAAGTGGGTCAAATTTTTTCTTTCACTGTGAGCAAAATGATAAAACTGGTTAAATAGATATGATTTATTTTTGAGTTTCTTGCAGTTTAACCCTGGATTCAGTTATCAAAGCTATAAATTACAAAGTATATTCATATTTTCTGAATGCTAAACATTCTGACAGAAATTAATATTGATACGTATTAAAAACCACATTGACTCATTAAAATTAATAAAGAGAATTTTTCATTGTATTTCTAGAACAACAAATATGTGCTCACACACACCTATTCTCTGAAAACATACATTCTCAGCAGCATGTATAGATTATGTATCAAGGATGTGGTGAAATGAAGGAAGAAATCAAATCATATTTGGTCATCTTTTGTCTCTGTGGCACTATCCACAAAGGCTTCAACAGATTAAAACTTGTTATTGTGCATGTCAGTAAAAGGGGTCTTTTGAGATTCAAGTTCAGTGATTTTTGGGGTATTTCTGCTTTTGTCATGTGCCGATTTTGGCTGGGTTGGAATTAAATTTCTTCACAGCAGCTGGTACAGAGCTGCATTTTGTACTTGTGCTGAACACAGGGTTGATAATACAGAGATGTTATTGTTGAGCAGGGCTTACACAGAGCCAAGGCCTTTTCTGGTGTCTGTGCTGTCATGGTGGTGAGAAATTTGGGGATGCATGGGGGGTTGGGAGGAGACACAGCTGAGACAGGTGACCCCAACTGACCAAAGGGA
>VZTX01011781.1:293466-334770 GCA_013400915.1 Pardalotus punctatus
GGCATTTGTCTTCCCAAGTCACTACCACATCTGATGGGCCCCTGCTCTCCTGGAGATGGTGAAAACCTGCTTACCACAGGAAGCAGTGAATTCATTCCTTGTTTTCCTTTTTTGTGTGCATGGATTTTGTTTTGCCTATTAAACTGTCTCTATCTCAACCCATGGGTTTTCCATCTTCCATCTCTCTCCCCAGTCCTGCTGGTGGGGGAGTGAGGGAGCAGCTGCCTGGGGCCTGGGGCTGGCTGGGGTTAGACTATGACATATCATTAGACAATAATAGCTTCTTTCTTCTTTTGGTGGGGTTGTTTTCTTGTGTTCTTTTAATATGCATGGCTTTGGTTTTCTGAGATAAATCAAGACCATGAACCTTACCATGCTGGAGTTGTTCAGTCTCTTATTTCTTGCTTTTCTTTTATGCTGTGCATGACGTCTTTTGTGGTAAAGAAATAATTATAGAGTTGTCATTGTATCCCAGTACCTCTCAGAAACCTTAAGAGGTAGACAGAGTAAATCTGGACTTTTCAAAACAGCAATAGCAGCTGAACAAAAATTATTATAAGGTTCACTAACATGACAGCTGTTAAATAAGAAATGGTTCGAGTGCCAGAACTCCCCCTGTGAATGTTTAGCAACTGCTAAGGAATAAGACTGATGCTTCTTAAAAGCTTTTCCATGCTATTACATTTGAAACCAAGATATTATAGTGTCAAAATGTGAGGAAAGACTGCTCTTCAGATGGTCAAGCTCTGTGTCCCAAGTCACCACACATTTGTCATCTCAGGATAGCCAAGTATTTCCCACAGCAGAGGCCAAGTGGCAGCATGAGCTGGGCATCCAGAGACCATGTGGCTGCCAAACGGAGGTCTCTGCAGTGTCTCTGAGCATCTCTGCTCACAGCCCAGAACCTTCTTCTTGTTCTGCTGCTGGCCCACACGAAGGGGAGCAGGCGCAGCCTGAAGGTGCCATGGTTCTTGGACAGGAGTTCGTGTGCTTCCATGGCAGAAAAGGGATGCAGGGAGGTCAGAGGCAATCCTGTTAGATCAAGCTGCTCAGATGCATGACCAGTCAGTTTTAACTCAGTTCCCTCCAACTCTCACAGCTCACTGCAGCCCACTGGCCACCCCGGTGCTCTCATCTATCCTACACTGGGGAACCAAAACAGGACACTGCGCTCCAGCTGTGGTCTCACAAATGAAACCCCACAGCTGAACACTCACCCAGCATTCCCAATCCCACTTCCTCTTTCCACACTGATGCAACTACTTACAAATCTGGGGATGAGTTCCACTGCCTGCTGTTAAAAGACAGCAGGCTATAGGAAACAGCCACTCCCAGCCCTTCATGCATCTGAGACACCCACTAGCTTTGCGCATAGGTGATGTCACAGTTTGGGAATCTTGTGGCTTTCTAACAGCTGGAAAACCATGTCACTGACATCCTTGCATGGGCAGCTGAGTCTCTCCACCAGTGCCCAGTTGCAGAGAGACACTCCAGGAGATGTTCAAATGCTGGGTGTCAGGAGATACCCTAACAACTTTCTGTGTCTCTTTCAAGGCAAAGGTGGCAACCTCAAAAAAGTCATCCTGTGGCACATACCTGGCCACCCACTTGACTTAACACGTGCTTCTATCTGTGATTTTTATGAGTCACTCTACCCGAAACACTCCTCGCCTCCACACACATCAGTTCTAGTCCATTCTTTGTTTGTCCTCCCTGTCATGAGCACCAAAATGTTGTGATTTAGAGTCCTGGTTTACAGCTATGCCAAATAGCTGTATTTAGCATAGGGTATGTGGGGAGGTATGTTGAGGGTTTCTTCATATATTTCTGAGACATAAAACTGCCAGGAGAAACTGAGAAGGGAAATTTGCAGGTAGAGTAATAAAGGAGGAAAAGACATGCTGTAATTCTGCCAATTCCATTGAATCTAAAAGCAGAGTAGAAATCTAGGATAATAAAGTTCCCAGAACTTGTGTGAAAATTGGCAGCTGGGCAGAGGACAGAAATACTCCCAGTGTCTCTGCAAAGGGGCAGAGTGGCCATACTCATCCGTAACAAGCGCTGCCAGACAGCAGCTGGCCAGCAGTGCACAGGCAGCTCCAGAGCAGGCTTGTCCTGACTGCAATGGGGTCAGAAGAAGTGTAGAGAGGCAGCACTGACTACACGGATGGCACCCTGCAGGATAAAGCGTGCTGCTCTATAGAAAAACGGGTTTCATTAGTTCTCCTATTCAGTGAAAACTGGTTATTTTATAAACAGCAGTAGCAAGCCACCAGTACTCTCATGGAACTAACAACAATGTGGTGCTTGATTATTCTATTTGTCTAAATGCCTTCACCTCTAGCCTTTCCTTTTCCTGCCAATTTAGACTGACATTTTTAGGGGCAGAGCTTGTCATGCTGCAGGATCTTCACAATTATTAAGAACATTTTCCTCAGCAACTCTAATATTTGTGAAAGTCTCACAGCATGACTCAAAAATTATATCTAATATTCAGTACAGTTGACTGATTTGGAGCCCAAAATAACCAAGATGAGTAGGTGAGCTGATCTGGAGCTGTCAAAACTGGCTCAGCACCACAGATGTGTCAAACAACAAACTGAATAAACAATGTCAAGAGAACCTAATAAGGTATTAACACACGGGCTGACAGCAGGTGTTGGACCTCACAATTAGCAACCTACAAATAAAACCTACACAATGTTTGAAACTACAACAAGTTAAGACAATTTAGAGATTAGTCAAGTGGTTTTGTTTTCGTTTTAGTTTTTTGTGGCAGAGAGGAAAGACCTCATGCCAAGCTCTGGGAGAAAATGGAGACAGTTCCTTGTGGTGTCCTCGGCTGGCAGCAAAAGGAGTGACTGATGAAAGGGAAAGACTCAGCTTTCTATGCCTTCATTGCTTCTGAACACATTGTTGTGAGATTGTGCCTTTAGGTTCTGCTGTTTGACCATTTGGAATAACCTAGAGATCATCGCCTCTACGGAAGGTTTTGTAATTAGCATGAATGGCTCCCAACAGCCTAAGACGGTTATGCAGACCTATACCAAATGCCAAAACTCATTTTCCAAGTGATCTCTAGACTACTTTCATCTGGTCCTTCTAAAATTCAAGCGTAATCTCCCCCTGAACCCAGTGAGACTTAGGGAGAATGACACTTCTCCATTGCCATTTCTTTGTTCCCTGACATGGCTTCAGAAAAATCTTCCCATGGCACACACAATGGAGATATCACACCATGCTTGTTTGGCTTTCTGACAACACTGAAACAGACACTTTGTTTTCCTGATCAATGTTACTGTGCCTCCAAGCAAGCTGTATTGCACTGTGAGCTGTTCTCTGCCATAAAAATGCACACATGATGTATATAAATGCATATACATACATTCATTTATATTCTGCACCATGTATATTTTTGAGCTGTTAAGGTGCACTGTTGCTTTGCAAGCAAAACAGTAGATCTTTCATTTGCCAGTGACATTGCACAAAGTGCTTATAATTCAGTGTTAGCTTATCAGCCGTCCAATCTCCCACTCCAGGGAATGTGTCAACCATCAAAAGGAGTGGAGGAGGTGTGCTGAATCTTAATGGCTTCTATTTCATCAGACTCACTTTCTTAAGGGCATTTAATCAATGAGGACAAGTAGTAGGCAGATTTTTAAATAAATGTGTCACTTTAGGTTAATCTGCAGTACAGTTGAATGTATTTGTTTATGCGATTCCCCGAATATGTTCCTCTGCTGCTCAGCTGAATTGATAATCTGTAAATCAAAACATGTTACAAGTAGTTTTAAACTAGCCCTTGAGCAATGACTTCATTTGACCTACTGGTATCTAAACCATTCAGAAGTTTCAGATCCAAGGGTGTTTAATGTCAGTTTCATGTTCAGCACAGTTTCAAGTAAGCTTTTGGTTCAGTGAATCCAAATTGGGTTTTGGTCATTGCAGGCTTATAGAAATAATTTTGTGTATTGTTGTGGGGGTTTTTTTATGGTTTGTTTTTTTGTTTTTGTTTTTATGTGCTAGGTTTTCTTCCTTTTATTTATTTTTTCTTTTCCTTTTGTGAAGCAGTCTTTGGGAAAAAAGATTACAAGCATTTGTAATATTTAAGCGTTTTCTCTTAGTACTACTTATCCATCTTATACAGCAATTAATGCAACTGTATGATAGGATAAAACTGATAACTTTTTAGAGGCATATTTACTATTAAAAGAGTGAAGACACAAAGACAGACAAAATTGGTCAGATGGACATGCAGATAAATTCATTTGTGCTCATGCAGGTGATAAGCAGCTACACATGAGTTCTGATTTATGATGTTAACTCCCTGCCAATTAGAACACTGAAACCATTTATGCTTCCCACTTGCATATGAGACAAAAATTATTTAAAAAAACATGGAGGAAAAAAGGATCATGCATTAATCATGTTTAGTCTATTGTAAAATGGATCTAAATTATATATATCAATGTTCAGAGAGAGGTAAACTGGCAAACTCGTGGAAAAAGAAGCTAGCCTATCTGTACTTCAGGCTTTTGCTGATGCAAAATATTGGCAAGGCTGCTTTGATTTACAGTGATATGAACAAGATTAAAATCAAGCCTAACAGCTAGACTGCATGCTATTTGTGCTACTCAGCTGTGAGAGCACATAAGGCCTGAATGCATAGTCAAAATCCCCTTGGAGATGAATGCAAACTTCACCTGCATGACAACCACAGGGCTCTACTGTAATGGTGCAGAAATTATTCTGTGCTGTAATAGAAAAGTTTTACCTACAGCCATTTATGGAGGTCTTTTGCAGAAATACTCTGTAGATCGAAGCATGTGACATTGCAAAGGACATCTGTGATTACGAGGGGCTGCTTGTGTTATGTAATATAAATCACTTGAACATGGGCATCCAACCAGAATATGACTTTCCAGTTCATGTGAGGAGTAATTAGATCGGCGAGAGCACACCATGTGCAGAGTAGTGAAATAAAACAAAATGCATCAATGGATCTCATAGGCAAAACAGAAAATAGGGCTGAGGATGTGTTACAGGTGCTCTCAGCAATGTTCTTATAATTTTAAGGGTGATTTTCACCTGACCTTAACTGGCATAAATGCAGCACTAGCATATAAATGTATATATAATGAGTACTTTCATATCTGTATTTTTGTACCAATTTGTATCCCGATTTTGTTTTTCGCTGTTCAAGTTAAATTAAACTAATTCCTGTGCATTCTGCTCGTAATGTACAATTAGCTTCCTGAGACTGCAATTTATTTTTCTTTCCTACCTTACAGGAGGCTTTGAAGACCCCAGGTGAAAAACAGCATTACTTGGTGAAGGATCTTTAATATAGATTCGAATGCCATGTAAATCTAACCATTCTGTAAACTGTGCTTCAACCTCCTTAAACACATCTCCATGTTGGCTTTAACATCATTATGTCCCATTGTGATAAAAATGGACTTTCTGTATCCTGTGATAATGAAAACAGCCACTTTATGCAGTTTTTGTCTGCAATTATCCAGGCTTTTCTCAGACTCTAGAGGAATATAAGCTAATTGCTTTGGGACTTTTGCTACATTTCCATAAATTCTTTGTTAATTTTTCATGAGAAACTGTTATTGCAGTTGGCCTTAAAGTTCCCATTGTATTCAATAATGTAAAGAAGTCATTATGAAAACATAACCAATTCACTAGTGCCTCCATCAAACCTACACTCTTTTATCTACATGTATTCTCAGGTGAGGCTGAATGACTCATCCAAACCCTTCAATGGCTCTTTTTCTTTTCTCTTTTTTTTTTTTTTTTCATATTTTGATACACGCTTTTCTTCATCTGAATTTCAAAGCAAATTTAAAAGCGGTTCTATGTGGTGCATGACCTTGTCATCACAGGATGTGAATTGAGTGTGCTTTATCTGAGGGCAAGCTTCTCAACTCAAAAAGCAGCAGATTTGCATTCATTTTGGTGGCATCATGCCAGCTTACACTCCCTACAGCATCAGCCTCAGTGAGGTCTGGGCTTTAACAAAAACATCAGTGCAGTTCACTGAGATGCCACTTTAAAAGTCCCTGAGTCATATGAAACTTGTTGGCCCCGTCAGAACCCTGAAAACCACCAATAGCAATGAGAGCACCTAAGCATTTTAACAGCTTATTGAGTGCTGCTGATTTGCACCTTTTAGCTCTTTCTGTTTTGATCATAAAACACTGTTGGATGTTGAGGGGTGGCAGAATTTTGTTCCCATTCCAGTTGTTAGGTTACAAATGGCAGGATACTTAAGGACTATTAACTCTTTTTGTAAGTGACAAAGAGCTGGCTTAGGTTTGGGGATGGGAGGAGAGATTTGGTCATCCTGATAACTCACTCAGCCACTGGGAATGGGACAGGCAGCAGTGGGGAACTGTGGGATCCCTTTGGCTGAGGCTGCAGGAAGGTTTTTGGATCTGCACTGCTTTCTTTACTTTGGTGAGTGAGCTTTCATCTGGGAAGGGGGCATTCCTGGAGTGCCCATCCCCTTGGCTGTGCCGGCGGTTTCCGTGGAGGGGGTCCGGTGGACACTGCCCTGTCCTCTCCCTGTCGGAGCGGACTGAGGAGTTTCTGCCACTCCCGCCCCTGCTTGGAGCTTTCCTGCCCTGCCCACCTGCTGCATGTTCGCCGCTGCCCTGCACATCCTGCGGCAACATTCGCCCTGCTGCCCGACTCACACTCTGCTGCCCGGCTCATCCACCATTAACTGCGCGCCACAGAGCTGACCACCCACAGCGCCCCCCGCAGCTGCGCGGGAGTCATCGCACCCGCCCTGCCCGGCCGGGAGCCCGACAGCGCCCCTGCCGGCTGGGACCGGAACTGCACCCAACGGGAAAAGCGCTTGGCAGCCCAGGGACACCTGTCAACGGGTCTTCTGGTTTTTGCTTGTTTGCTTGTTATTGCCACTGTTGTTGTTGATTGTTTACCTCACTACAGATACTAGTAAAGAACTGTTATTCCTTTCCCTGTTTCTCTGCCTGAAAGCCCTTGATTCCAAGATTATAATTCCGAGGGAAGGGGGTTCACATTTGCTGTTTCTAAGGGAGGTCCCCACCTTTCTTCATCGACACCCATCTTCGAACTGAGACATACTGCCATCTTTGTAATCAGACATGGCATACCACCAGCTCTGAAGCAGCTAAGGCAATCTGCAGTGCAAGATACAGTTTCACAATTATTTGCTTTTGAATGTTGTAACAGAAGAATATGTAAACTACTGAGAAACAAAAGTAAAGTGCCAGTGTAAAAAAAATCTCACTGAAAAATCAGGATGGACCAGTATTTTTCTAGTTAAAGAATACTGCTTGCAGATATATTGTATGGAAAGAACAGGTTCTGCTGATATCAATAGAAGCCGTTATAGATTAGAACTGAATCAGTTAATGACCTATCTTTCTCCAAGGTCCTCTAAGGTCTGATTGCTGAAAAAGGCAAGGCATTGTAAGCAAACCTCAGAAATCTCTAAGGTTTTACTCAGAAACATGCTCACAAATCCCATTGCTTATCCTAAGCTTTTCTAAACCTCTTTTGTGTGGTAATGAAACAGAGGATCATTGCATGATTTGATCTCTCATTCTCTTTTAGGTAGGTGGTCTAAAATAAAAGAAAACCAATATTGCTTGTGATATTTATCTTAATATTAAATGCAAAAACCTTAAATAAGTAAAATGTTAGTGCACTTTTTGTTTTCTCACCAAAAAGATAAAGCTGGCTTCAATCTTGTCCACAGATTAAGTTTTTTCACATTTGTTATTGATTTTCCAGTGCTGGAGACTATCAATTCAAGACATGTGCCCTTCCCATACTTCCCAGGAGCTGTGATGTTTTATTCCCCAAGGAAGAGACTGATGTGAATAGAAATATTGACAGCATATGGCACCACTCAGGATGCCTGAAGTGGATGGCATGTTGCACTGGAGGGAGATTTACTCTGTTTCAACTCTTGTGCGTGCTCCCAAGCAGGCACATTCTCAGCCTCTCTGGATGGCAGTTTTACTACCATTGTTTTTCAAGGATTTGCTGCCACTGGTGCTAATGATGAGACAAGTGGAAGAAGCTGTACATAGCTGCTAGGCTGAGATTTTGGCTTATAAAACAGTCTTAACTCTTGGGGTTTTCGTTACTGTAGTAATATCAAAAATAATGAATGGTATTAGGATGCTAAGCCTTCCATGTATCCAACTTCAGAAGTGTATGAGTACTTTATCACTTAACCATCTCTACCTTATCCCAAGCACTGCATACATAAGTTTTTTCCCCAAGAAGTGCATCCACCCTCTACATATTGGTTTTCTTGTACACAAAATTGGGTTTGCTTTGAAAGGGAGAAATGATCGAAAGGTCTGTCATCATCCAAAAGCCTTCACCTGTAGGAAGATTAATGGTCTTAACATCTGGTCTGCCTTTCTTTTCACCATCTTCCCGCCAACATCTGCTCTATGCCGCAAATTCCACCCCATGCTTTCAGAGTGGATCAGGCAGGAAAAATGGATCCACTGGCAGGGGTGGTCTCTGAAATCATAGAGGATGTGCAATCACGTTTTTCTCCATAGTTGCTAAGTAGACCAGAAGCTACAGGACATTATTTGGGGTGGCTAAACAAGGTGTTAACTGAGAGGGCTGGAACAAAGATTATGTAAGAGGGGAGGGGCATGAAGTGCTGGAAACTAAGAGATACACATAAGAAAGGAGATATAAACACCTTCTTGAATGAATATCTGTGCACATCTGTCTATTCACAGGACAGAGGCAGGAGATTAAAGAAGGCAAAGAGGAATGGAAAGGTGCAAATGC
This sequence comes from Pardalotus punctatus, assembly GCA_013400915.1. NCBI lineage: Eukaryota > Metazoa > Chordata > Aves > Passeriformes > Pardalotidae > Pardalotus > Pardalotus punctatus. Next base: position 302,287 of record VZTX01011781.1, read on the forward strand.
AGGGAGCACTTCCAGGATTTTTGCTTAAGAGTACAGCAATGGCCAACGTTTGTTGTACAAACCACAGCAATGGAGGAAAACAGACTTGGAACTTCTAGGGAATGCTTGTCTGTGCTTCCCTAAGCAAGTCATCCTACTTTGTTTGCACACAGTAATTGCAACAGGCTTTACAGACTGTAGTTTTTTACTGGCAACAAAAGTTTCACTTGTGTAAATTCAGTCCAGCAGACCAGGTTTATTGTATCTTGAATATATTCACAAGTTCATAACAGGCTAGTTAATTCCTTCTTCTGTAGCTGGGTTGTCTTGGAGGAGTTTTTTTACATGTTAGTTTCTTTCTAAGCTTTGGTATTTTGTTGCTCTGATATCACCTGAACAAAGATAGCAAATGAAGTGATTACACAAGTCAGTGAATGTGACTTGGATCTTTTCCCTTTTCTCTGCTTCAGTATCTGCTAAATAAGTGAGAGAAAGACAGCTGCCTGAAATCTTTGTGGAAAAAAAACATAAACAAGAGCAAACACATACATTAAATAGCCTTGAATTTTTCCATCGTCCTTAGTGCTTAGTTTCAATCTACCAGGCAATAAAGATTATTTAGGGAATACCAGTTTTCATATAAGTAAGTGTGGAACTATCACATTCCAGCTAGCTACAATGTGAAGACAATTGTTCATTTAAAGCTGTTGGAAATATAAAGTTCTCATGCTTTCAAAAAAAGCCCCAAAACAAAACAAAACAATACAACACCAAAAAAACAACAACTTCCCCTCCAAAAAAAAAAAAACAAAAAAACAAAAAACCCAGCAAACTTTTCACTGGTAAAGTCCATTATCCATTATTTTCTTCTTCAGTGAAGGATCTCACAGAAATGCTGTTACAATAACAATGAAAAACACATTGCTTACATGAAGCTTCATTTGCAAATTCCCTGTGGCTAGTGCATTTCTTTCCCAAACTGAAAGAAATGAAGTGTCATGTGTATCAGCTTGTTCTTCATTGCTCACATTCCTCTTTATGTTGACAAGAATTTTTCAGTACAAGCATTCAAGAATAGTACTTTACTAAAGGATACTGTGTTATGTTAAGCAGACAGTATTGTCATTATTTAGCAGCTATAGTACACTGTGGATGCAGTCCTGTTGATTTTATTAAAAAGAGGCTGTCAGGATCTATAATTCACACATCATTAACTGCTTCATTAAGACTATAGCAGCTCTGTGAGCCCTAAACTTGTAGCAGTTGCATAACAATACAGGTAAATGTTCACTGGTTGAGACATGCAAGCATCTCCAGTGACTTGTTCACTGGATAATTAAAAACCAGTCCTGTTTTTTAAGAACCACTTTTTTTTCAAACTACAAGCATAAATGCATAAAACATGTTCACTTAGAATTTATTTGATTTAAGTTAAAAGCATTATTTTGCAATGAGGTGTGCAATCTCACATCGTCAATCAAAAAAAGGCACTAACATACCAAAATGTAGAGTCATTTAAGTATTTTCATATGTTTTGGGTTTTCTTTACTGGAATATGAAGCAGCCTGTGTGCTGCAACAATGTGAAGCAGAACTCTAACAGACATGAGCAATGTGAATCATATTTATTTAAGAATTTAGGGTTAATGGAGCTTTAATTATGCAGAGAAAAAATTTTATTTTCCTATTATTTTTACCAAGTCCTTCTACATTGCCACTCTTGCTTTCTCGCGTCTCTTTCAATAGACATCTCCTTCCCTCTCTCCCTGATTATTTTGTTAAAGCTACCAGCTCAGAGATAACGTGGGTTTTGAACTGGATTTTGGAGTCTGATAGGCTTGAGTAGATTTAGAAACAAGCAAAAAGGATTGCACTTCACAAATTATGTAGAGTTGACTGTGGCAGCCTTCTGAGTGGATTGCATGTGCAGTCCTCACAGCATCACTGAGCTCTTCCCCTCTCCATGACTTTTTTTGCCTTCTGCTGTCATGGTCACAGCTAACTGTGCAGCCCTCGGGTGAAGAAGTGGGAACTGGTCTGGCAACACAGTGCTGCTGGCATTGGTTCAGCCACTTCTGGTGCCTTGTCCCTCAGAAGAGCTCTTTGGCACCGGGACACTGCTCATATTCTGCAAACACACATTTCATGATGGGAAATGTTTCCTTCTGTTGCCAGTCACCACAAATTTCCAGCCTTCCTCACCCTGGGAGCTGCAAGTATACCAAACACGGGATCCCTGTGAAGATCCTGCCCACCTACACCGGCAACTGCAGCCTCCTCCTGTGGTTCTTTCACCCAGAGCACCCTGAATCCCTTGGGATAGCCCAGCAGCCCCACAGCTCACCCTGGAGCTGCCCTGGCTCAGGGCCAGGGAGTGTTGGAGCAGGTGTCCCAAAAGTTCTGTAGCAGCATTTCTGGGGCCCAGCATCCTGTACTGACATACCCAGCAACAGCAGCCGGCATCCCTACACCAGCACCATGACTGCCCACAAGTGCTCCCGAACAGTCAGAAAACTGAAATCAACTTTCCTTTCAAGAAAACAAGCAGAAGTTTTTCTGATGGCTGGTGGCCCTGTGTGAGCCTCAGTGTGATTCTAACTTTAGGGTTACAGTCAAGAGAGGAGCAAGGTCAAAGCTACTGTAAGAGTCAATCTGCAAGGGGGCTGCTAGAAAAAGCTAAAGGCTGCCTGGTGGTCACACTTTTCTCACTTTTTATGATGCACCTTTTGAAGGCTGCTAAGTGAAACAAATGCCATGCTATTGTATTCATTGTTATCAGTCTAGGAGGAATATGCTAGGCATAATTGAATGTTGTTACCCCAGTAGTTCATTTGAATTTTTCTAACTTAATTCCTTGAAACTTTACTAACAATTTAAATACCATAGTTGTTGCCATAAATTAAATTTGTGTCAACAAATATATCATACATTTCTTGGAGCCAGTAAGTTAATATCTATATTGACATTTTTGTAGGGAAATATTTGCTTGTTTGTTTGTTTTTTGTTTGTTTCTCCTCTGCATTTTCCTAGAGAGATGTGCAGAAAGATTTCTACTCAGTCACAGTGCATTCTTTCAAGGTTAATCCCAGGTCTCCAGGGGAATGTATTATTCTCTTCATAAGATATCCAAATTTCCAATAATGTTCTAATCAAGAAAAAAAATCTTACCAATAGCACAATGCTGAAAACTATTTTTGCTGAAGGACAGTAGCTGCATAATGGTCACCACTCACAACATCCTTACAATTTATGTGGATGTCTGTACCACAGATCTTTGGCTAGGCTATTTTTCCTATGTTTTAGTGTACTAGTGATTACTGAGAAATAAGATCAGCTATCATTTCCAAGCCTTTGTCTTTAGTGTTGTTTGAAGGTGTCAAATGCTAAAGAACCAAACTGGTTTTGTCAAAAGGGGGCTGAATGAGGAACTTCGTGTCTTTTTCCTGTCATTATTACCAGTGAATACTAGTGTTCTCAACAGCAAAAGCACAGTTACATTGGGAGATGGTGGATTTTGTGCAAGTTGGAAGAGCAGTCACAGTGCAAACAATTAGAGGGCAATGCTATTCACTCTGACATTGTACTGACCATCACTGTGAGGTATAAACTTCTTTGCTAGAAGTAAAACACAAATTCCTTCCAGTCTTTCCTGGACAAATGGCCAAAGACACAGTAGTGAATTCAATGTACCCAAGGCCTTTCTCTAGCCAGCCTACACAGAGCACCGCACATTCTTTCCTCCAAATTATCCTATCATTCAAAACAAGGCAACCAAATCCAAAACCTACAACTTGGGGATAGTCCATCTCTTGCCCAGAAGATGGTGTGGGCCAAAACAGGGATGAAGGAGCCCTGGCACTGTGTCAGTACGGATGGGTAAAACTAGTGCCCAGCATGGTCCCCAGTTCTCCTTAATTTATCAGTAATGAAATAGCAGGAGGTTTATTCTGATGCTCCTGAAACTTTATGGGGAGTAAATTTACTCCTTCTGTGTTAATTTTACCTAGAAAACTTGCAGGAAATACAAGGAAGATCAGTAGTCACCACAGCAGCATCTGAGCAAGTCAAATCATATTCTACAAATTTTTCCAGCTCAGCTAGCATATTTCATTCACAGCATTATGCTTTCCCTGGAACTTGTATTCTGTTACCAAGTTTAAAAAAAGAGATGAGAAAATCCAATCAGTTGAAACATTCCTAGCTGGCCTGACTGTATGGAGCTGTTTGTGTCCAGAGCAGGATGACAAAAGGATTGTATCTATGGTAAATCAAGGAGCACTAAATGCTACAGAAAGTTAGCAAAGCTTAATTAATTAGTCCCGTAAGATATCATTGGGCAATTCAACAGTAAAATATTTTTCCTAAGAGATCATCCAACTTTACAAGAGCTGAAAAACTTAGAATTCTGTGATTATGAACCGCAAACAAAAAACCATGGAACTCAGCATGCATAAATCTTTGTGACAAATAACCGTAATTTAAAAAAATTCCAAGCAAACAAACTGGAAAAGAACAGAAATATTTTTCCAATAGGGGCATAGCAAGCTAAAGGGAAACTACCCAATCCATCCCATAAAATTCCAGAAACCTGCAGACAACAAAAAGATTCAGTGGAAGCAGGAAATTCATGTCCAACCAACACTCTTCTTGGTAAGAGAGGATCATCATCATCATCATCACCATCATCATCATCATCATCATCATCATCATCGCCATGGAGTTTGCACATGCTTAAGTCACCCAAAACTAAAAAGGCCCCTTAGGAATATGCAGATATCACCACAACATTTTTAATATATAGATATACATACACATGAAAAAAAAAACATATATATGAAGTAGAGATATATGCCAGCTGGATCTCACCATGAAATAACATTCAGAGCTTACACCTTACACTTTAACAATGCTTCAAAAATCAGCTATATATGATGATGTATATGACCAGTATTTTAGCTTGCAACAATTTTTATAAGACCCTCTAAGATAGTCCTTAACACTTTGCCTTTCTAAAGAGTAATGTAGACCTCCCTTGCTGGGACCTCATTCCTTAACTTCTCAGCTTATCTACAACAACCATGAAGTAAAGTTGCTTTCCTATTTTGGGAGGTCTTTTCTTTGTTTTAAGACTTCAACCTCTGATCAGATTTTCTCAAAACTGAAATCCTCCATTTCTAACAAATCCTATTATCCTTCAGACTTACACTACTCAGACTACAGCTTGAAGTGTAAATGGCCGAAAGACACTCAGGGCATGGAGCTGACTCCTCCCCACTGCTCAGCAGAGAGGGATTGTTAGTTAACATGTTCCATGGTGTTTCATATCCCAGCGTGATGTGTTGATGTGCTCACAACAGCATGACATTGTTGACATTGCTCACTTTGATCCATGGTAAACCCCCACAGAGTCACTACCTAAACACTACTTGTACAAGTTTATTTTCCTCACCTATGCCTCATGTTTTACATATCTCTCACACCGTACTTTTCCTGTTTGTGAAAATTATTCAGCAGCCCAGTCTTATCCCTTAAGGCACTTCCAACCCATGCCAGTTTGGGAGCAACTACATATTTTTAAAGAGTATATACTCTATTTCAATATGTAAGTTATTGATTAATATGCCAAAGAGTGGTCTCAGAGCAGCTGAATGGGAGTCTCTTCTCAGTCCACACACTTGGTTTGACCAAGAAGTGTTGGTAAATATTTTCCAAACACAGTCTACCAGTCACATTCGTTCCGACTTCGCAACAGCTTAGTAACACTGCAATTCCCCCTCTTGTGTTTGGGAGTGTTGCATAATACATAATCAAAATGTGTATTGACACAGTTTGCCTCTAAAACTACAGTAAAGGTAGGTTTCATCTGGTGTTATTCTCCTAATATCCTATCAGAGAAGGAGATTTGGCTATTTTTAAATTATTTGTTCTTGTTTTGTTGGCAGTTACACCACTCCTTTTGGTGCCTATTGATTTTTTAGTTTTTAGATGTTTTTCATATATTTGCAGCCTTGTAGATTTTTAATATATCGTTGTGTGGTTTCTAGGACTTTTCCTCCCCTTTCTCACCACAAGCTAACCCTTACTAACACATTCTTGAAATTCTGCTTAGTCTTATTCCTAAGAAGAGAATTTATGACAAGGACATCTTGTTTTCCACCAGAACATAAGAGACATAACAAGAAATGGGGCAAGAAAGCCCCTGGACCAATTCCAAGGGCCTGACCCAAGGGTTGGTTACTGGGGCAACTGATGTTCTTTTGGATGTACCTGCTAGATATACTAATTAATTAACCTTATAAAATTGTAGAAATCCTTTATCACACATGCGCAGAGCCATATTTGTGCACCTGAAAGGTCTCATTAAAGAGTTGTTTTTTATATTGTCACTCAATACCATTCAGAGAGTTTTTATTCCAGGCAACACTTGTTCCAAGTAATTACATTGCATGTGTTTTGTTATTTGTTGTAGCATTATTCTGTGAATTTGAATAAGAACTCACCTCCTAGCCCCAGCTAACAAGCTGCACCAACCTGGATTCCCCTTTTCTTCACCATGAAAAGGTAGTGGATTTATTTCTGCACCGTGGCACAAGAAAGAAAACTTAGTCCAGTTTCCAGTTTTGCTTTGGCAAATAATCCTTTTTCCTTTTTTCACACTTGCACAGGCACAATATAAAAACTCAGAAACTTTTTAAGCACCTTGTAGCAAGTCACACATTTCAAGCCAAGAGTTTCAACCACAAGCAGTTTATGGGGCATCTCTGCTCTCACAGCATGTTTTGCACATAACTTCAGAACCATGGTAACTTTCAAGCCCAAGGTTTGGAAGGAAAACAAAAATCAGGAACTGGTCATGAAAGAAACAGATAAAAGCCTATCAGAAACTAAACAAATGTCTCCTGGCGTAAGCACTCTCTCCCATAAGGTCCTTAGCCTTCACACATTTCTTCTAATGTTAAGCTGAAAGTTCTCACAGCTCCTCAGCAAAAAGTTAAAACACCTGCTAAGTTTCAAGGTGGAACTAGACTGTGGTTTCAATTTAATTACTTCTTTAAATAGTGCCATGATACTTCAGCAGATGCTGAAGTTAAACTATTATCCAAGCAGGTATCAAAATCTCTCATCAAAGCCCTAGAAAAACTCAACAGGTAATAAAATTCCATTGCTTACAGGGTCCTTTTAGCTGTGTGGAAACTTGAGTCCCAAAGTAGTATAATTTTCATATTTATAATGCATTTCATATTCACCATGAATTATATGTTTATCAGGTTTATGTTAGGTACATATCTCTGATCTTGGTGAAATACTACTTGAACTCTAAATATAAGATAGTCTGAAAAAAAAAGACAGAAGATTTGCATTCTTACCTCTGCCAAAGGTGCTTTATAAAATATCTATCCAACACCACCATGCTAATAGGAGTCTGAACAACTTATCAACATATCTCCAGGAATTTCTCGTAAAAAGAGCTTTCTCATTCTAACTGTAATTTCACCATTAATTGTACCACAAACCTGCTGTAATCACACAGGCATATAAAAAATGGAATTCCTCAGAGAACTTCTGAAGGTCGGAATCAATGGCAATCACTATAAAGGTATTTTTACATCCCCACTGTCAGGTGCCATGCACTACTGGGGTTTTTTGGGATCTGACCCAGTGTTCTGACATATGTCTGGGGCCCTACATTATACACCAAATTTGTGTACATGGCCAGGATGTATATGATAGGCAGAACACACACACCAAGCAAAGCATTTCTCACGTGGCACTGTGAAAATACAAACCCTAACACACATGAGCCTGAACAGTGCAATGAGCCCTTCTTGTAGGTAAATGGCCTTTATCTATTAAGTACTTATTATTGTTTTTCAGCTTAATGTTAATCGAACCAAGCTAAACTTCATTTACAGGTAAGCATGTTTTAAAGAAATTAAATGGCAGTGGCTTTGAAAGTGCTTTTTCTGTCATGGAAGTAGTGTGAAGACAACCAATTCAACGTGATAATGTTAACAGGAGTTGATAAATTGTTTGAGTAGACAGTTGTATGGATTTATCAAGTGAAGCATGTATCTTAAATGTATTAGAAAATGATCATCTTACACTAATTAAGGATGTAACATTTCTCTCCACCAAGATGTGCTTTATGTCTGGGAGCCTGTAATGTGTCTTGCAAATGGCTTCAGTATTTCACAGACAAATCCTATATTTTTCACATCCATGTGTTCTGTCACTAAGTGAATGGAGATGCTAGAAAACTCAGCTCAAAAAAAGTGTTCACTGGATTTCCATCCAAAACAGTCGTTTCATTACAATCAAAGGTTTTTTCAAGGGCTGTAATCCATTTTGAGATGTTTCTCTTGTATTCCCTTAGCAGGCTATGACACAGTTAGACAGACATGAGGAAACTTCAGCCCTGTGAACACTTGCTCAAGAGAAACATGTAATCCCTGGCAGTGGTGCTTAATCACATTCCTCAGTCAGGTGTCAAACAGAGCAAAAGCACAAACACACAAGCAAGTTTTGTTTAGAGGACCTCAAAAAACCAGCCAAGTGGCAAATTTGGACATCTGTGCTAGACTGTGGCTGTCCTGTTTTTTCAGTCTAATCTGTCAAGATAACCATTTCCCCATTCTCTTAAACAAACACAGACTTCCTTGTTTAAACACAGCAACAGTTCTAACAGAGCACAGGTTTTAATCATTCTCTGCTAAGTACACTAGAAAGAGGCTCAGTAAAGAAGCAAAACATCTTAAATGTAAGCTGCTGCTTTTGCTGTGTGCAAAAGAGCAGGGCATGTGACCCTCAGATTTCAGATGAACTGTAAACAGTGAGCTTGTACGAAAAAAAATGTGACTCAAAAGGAGATGAGCTTTTTTTTGTTCCCTTAATTAAAAGAGGTCAAAATAAATTCAATTCCACTCTGAAAAAATAATTAGAATAATTATTTGGGGGAGGGGCAGGATCACTTTTCCTATAGGGTATCCTTTCCTACAGATTCCCTCTATTACTCAGATTATATTAATATAGCACTACTAAAAGCTGTTCCATGAGCATTATAATCATAAAATGTTATAAAGGTACCACGGTATTCTATAGATGACCGCTGATTTTAATACCAAAATCTCAGAAGATATGCCTCTTCCAGAAAGACTATCCAATATAGACAAACAAATAAGTACAATTAAAACCCATTATCATTTTTTTTCTGAATATTGACTCATCTTTTTATTCTCGTCAGTCTTTCCCCCTCCTTTTCTCTTTTATTAGTTACATTTCATTTCATTCACATCTGTATTATTTATCTTAGACTTTTTGTTGTTCTGAATGTTGTTCTTGCGTCTCTTCAGTAACTCTTTATTCTTTTTCTTTCTGAAAGGAGTGTTTCTTTTCATTCTTTAATGCTTTTATCCCTATCACCATTTACTGACTTACACACTTCCTCTCGTTTTCCTGTGATCTTTCTTATTTTCTTTTGTCTGATCCTTTTCATGGCATTCCACCCTTTTTTCCTTGCACTTTTTTCCTGCCACATTAATTTTTCTTTATTCTTTATCCCCAAAGTCTCTTTTTTCTTACCATTGAATCCCTTCCTTTATCTGTTTCTCATCAGGGGATTTCCCTATGTCCTAATCCTACATCTTTTCCTATCCAACATATGGTGTCTCCCACCCTCTCATTCCTGATGGGGTCCTTCTTCCTGTAGTGCTTCAGATGATACATTTACGGTCAGAAATGCTATTGTCCCATTTTGCTTCTTCACCTCTTGCTTTATTTACACTCTAGCACAGGCTGAGTCTTACCACACGCTTGGCAGCCAGGTCTATACAGGGTCTGGATCTTGTGATTCCCCACACAAATGATCCCAAATATTTTCTACTCATGAGCCATCTGTGTGTAATGTGGGTGCATGTGCTTTGTTGGGAGCCTTGTTCTCCCATGGGAACAGGATCTCAGACAAGGCAGTGAAGAAGCCCTCCATCACAAAGTTTCCTCAGTTGTTCATATAATCTTCCAAGAGCTTCTCTTTCATGGCACTCTTGTCAAAAGTGTTTCTCCTTAGAAACCACTGTTAAAGAAAGGAACAAGGAAGAAATTTTTAAAACACTTTATTCTTGGACAATGAAGGAGCTACATCACAAACAAGAATACCTGTGTATGTCTCTCACTTTAAGTTTATCCCCACTGCCAGTGACTGCAGGCTCAGTATCTGATTGAGGCAGCTGTACTCCTTTCTTCTTCTTTGTTACTCTCCTGTTTTCCAAGATCAGCTCACCAGCGAGGTAGGGACAAAGAGCAGGTAGATCTGGAGAAGATACACATCTCCTGGTAGACCTTTGCTCACCTATCACATTACTTACCACTTTGTTACCCTGTCAGAAGGTTCATACCCAGCTCCGAGAAAGACTGAGACAACTGCCTTCCATTAGGCGCTCTAACTGCTCTTGGCAAAGACAAATAAAACATCTTCTTCCACTTCTTACATCCAGGCTAAAATTAATTAAGCATCTGGTTTTGTAGCACAAGCTGAATAAAACAATCCAGAAGGAAAGTGTCACAGATAGTGGATCTGAAACACAGTCTGAAATGAGATACGACAAAACATCATGTTTTCTTATACAGTGATGTACAGACATTACTTCCTGAGTGATGTATAGGCACTGGAAATAGCATGTCACATGCCTGAAAAATATTTCTCCTACCCAAAAGGTGGTCTCCTCAGACCAGTACTTCAGTTTGAACAAAATAGTAACTCTTAAGTGTTCCACTGACATAGCTGCTCTTTTTGCTCATTGCTGAATAGACCCAACTTCCAAACTACATTTCAGAAAATAGCAGCAGCTGAAGATCATAGGCAGTTCAAATATGGAAAGAGCTGGAAGGTGTGAATCAAAGCCCCAGCAAGCATAAATTCTCAAAACCCCCCTGGAAACAAAAGATTGAAAATTCACCTAGAAAGTATCCCTAAAGGGAATATTAGTCATAGCTACATGAGGCAAAAGTGAAAAACCAGCCCTGAACTGACTAACTGGGGGTGGGGATAACAAAAAGAACAAAATAAAAGAGGAAAAACCTGGCTATGGCCTGTGACCCAGGTTCTGATTGTCTCCAGAGGTGAATTCCTCTCACACCAATCTCATCAAACCCAAACTGCAGTTTGTTGTAGTGGTTCTGAAAGTGCCAAATGCAGAACAGATGGTTGTCCACACTCCCCTTCTGAAAACATCGATTTAAAGGTTTACAAAGATTTCTAATTATACTTTCACAGTAAGCCCTTCTGTTACTGACAAGTGTGAGCATACCTAGAAAATCCTTGAACTTAAAATTTATTTAAAGATAGATTTTAGACATTTCTAAAATTGTACTGTAATCCTCTGTGCTTGCAAATACATATCCATCTTTGGACCTTCTTTGGATGATGTCCTCCCAATATTGTGAAAAAAAAAAAAAAAAGTTTCATACTTCAAAATTATAATGCTTGCTTTAGAAGCTTTCTTCTGTCTACTGTGTTGAGGTCATCCATCAAAACTACACAGCATTGCTGTGCAGAGTCTCCCACTTAGTGGTGGAAAGGCTTTTATGTTTATGCAACACCATGATGCCTTCCATTAGCTCTGATAAGATTAATAAATTCATGGAAGGATCACAAACTAGAGACACAACATTCAGATATCCTTCCATATATCCCTTCCAAACCTGCCCTATAAGGGGGTCAACTAAACAATTTCATAATGCATCAAACACTTGAACATTCTGCAGTTATTAGTCACCTGGGGAAATTTACAGCTTGGGGGAAAGGGCATAGTTCTAACATGAATGCAAATATTAGTGAAGGCTGAGGTTATGAAGTTAAAGGATTTTCTCACAAAGGGAATATTGTCCTGAAGATTTAAAAGTCAGAAGTACATGTGGGAAAACACCATCTCAGTGGAAAAAAAATGAGCTTTTCATAGAATTAGACACAAACAGCATGACGTAAGGAATCCAGAGGAAGACAGTATTGTCCTGTGAGAGTCCAGAACTGGAATATTAACATCAGAAGCACCAGAATGGAACAAGTGACTAAAATGGAGAAGTCTGTGAATGAAGAAACAGGGCCCTGTCAGACATGGTATATGAGTTTGACTATGCATACTTCAAACTGGTGTCACAACAAGGATAGAATTTGTCCTGTTCTGGCCCAGGACTAGCCTGCCTTGCTGCTAAGGCACACCCCTAGCTCATGCTCACCTCTTTGCCTGCCAGGAACTTCAGGGCCCCTCCGAGCCAACCTCAGCCTGTGCTTTTGCTTTCGATTACTGCGTGCCAGGAGCAGGAATTCACATTTCCCTTTGCTGAACCTTGCACATCCCTTTACAACCCAGTCTCATCTCTCTGTACAGTGGCTATTCCTTTCCAAGTATGCACAGCCCTTCCTGTTCCATCCCACACAAACCTGTAGCAGGAGGTGCATTCAGTGCTATCATCCAGGCTGTTATAAGGATGCCAAGCACCACGGAACCCAGCACTCACCCTAATGAGCTCTGTTCATGAGTGGCAGGCAGCTTGATTTTGAGCCATTGACTATCACCAGCCAGTCAGACAGTTCTCCATGCTCATCATGGCCCTTAATAAGCGATATCCTCAGCCCTCTGCTCACCGCTGAGCAAGTTGTTTCACTTGGTGAATGGTGATGAAATGGTGACGAGATAGGCCATGTACCATTTTTTCTTGGTAAATCTGTATTGGTTTCCCCAGTTGCATTTTTGCCCTTCATATTCCTGGATAAAATAGCTTACAAGAAGACACATACCATAATTTTCTCAGGGAGAGCAGCAAAGCTTGTAACATCCTGTATCTGCACCTGCTTTGACCTAATTGTGATTTCCTGTGTTTTCAGTTTGACACCACAAGTAGTGGAAGAATGCAAAGGAGGTGCCTCCAAATTTTGTGTGGCACTTGAGGGCAGGTCACATAAATTTGCACAGAAAAGGCAGATGCTCCTGTGACACCTAGGAAACTTAGAGCTGGGTCTTAGAGCATCCTGTAGGTGAGCTCATGGAACAACTGGAGAGCTACAAAGGGAAAAGAAGAATCCTGTCTGAACTGTGAACAATGTCTTCAGCACATGTGTCAGGACAAGCCTCAATGATTGTGCCTCTCCCTTTTCCCAGCAACTCCATCCATGTGCAATATTGTGCTGCCCACTGTGGAGTCCTGCGTGCCTTCAAAGCCAGCATCTTCACTAGCCTGCCCTCCATGAGAACACACTCATATCTGTTGGGGGGTTAGGCTGTTTGGGAGGTTTTATTTATGTAGGCCAGGGTGTATTGACCTGCATCTTAAGATATCTCTGTTTAGGAGCTGAGCTTATCTGAGCACCCTAAAAACCCAGGGGGAAGCACTTGTTTGATAAATTCAATGAAAGAGATACCTGGGTGCATTTTTTACAGGACATGAAAGAGGTCTTACAAAATGACAAAATCATAGTTTGAATGTATGCTAAGAGAAGAAATAGGTTTTGTAGAACAATATAATAGTAAAGGAATGAATTTGTGGCTCATATATTTCTACAGTGGTATATTCCTGCCTTTATTTTTAGGCAAGGTTACTTCACCTTTTACACTGTACAGTTGGTTCATAAAGTCACATAAAGGCTACATTCTTTTCCAGAGGAATGTAAATATTAGCTATTCAACAGTGAGATGGATTCAAGGCCTATGTTGACACAATCGACAAAGTTTATGAAAACTTAGTTTATTAGTGTCATATATAATTAATTAAATCCAGGCAGACTCCTTTAAAAGGCAATTTGCTAAGCTGTCCAACAATACAGAAAAAAATCACTTTGCTAAGAGGCATTTTTTAAAAAAAAAATAGTTATTAGATTAGAAGTATGATAAATACTTTTCTTCTGACCCTGCAGTTCAATTGCAGCATGGTCTTCACAAAAATTTCCAACTATGTAAGGTCGAAAGACAAACAAAAAATGCTCTTTTAAACAATAAAGATTTAAAAAATGTAACATACTACAAGAGGTATTTCCCACCTAAAAGAGGTGGTAAACAAATGCATTACTTATTTCAGAATGATTTAAATATTGCTCAATAATTAACATGCTGCTGAGCCAACATGGCATTATAGAGAAGAACTAATTCAGAGGCAATTAGTAGTATTAGATGAAAGTTTTATTTTGGGGACTTTTACTGTTTAGAAGCTATTTTTTACCATCAGTTGAAACCTGATAGCTTACAGTTAAGCTTAGGTGGCTGCAGCTGCCTGTTACACACTCTGCAGTGGAGATACATGTACTTGAGCTGGTGAGTCCTTGCAGCCCAGAAAAGGAATGCCAGAACAGTTCCTTGAATTAAAGCTGTCCCATGGGTGTGTAAACATTTTTAACCCTGCCACCCCCTCAGTATTGTAGCTAAGATATAAGGGAAGAATGCAGCATCCTGGCATTGTTTTGCACTTCAGTCCCACGGAGAGGCAAAGGTTAAGAATGAGGAAAATTAGGCAGACAGCCCTGTGTGGCCCAGAGAAAGCCATGCTATTCTGTGGGGACCAACTCCCCTGACATAGATGGGAGAAAGCTCTATGAATGAGATCATTTTGACTTCCTCTGCTTACATGCTAATGCGGGCTTTCTTCCTTTGAGCCGAAGCAGGTCAGCCGTGCGCGGGGCTCAGCCCGCATTGTGCAGCGCTTCCGAAGCCCCGGAGCCCGCGCCGCTGCTCTGCTCTGCCCGCCTGACTCGGGCTCAGCCCACCCTGAAGCCCCCGACAGAGGCTCCCGCACCCAGGAACCCACCACCCTGCTCCCAGAAACATCCCTGCACACAGGTGTGCCCTGGCAGCCACAGGATCTAGGGGAAGCAGGCTGGATTTTAGACCACATTTCGGGAGTTTATTAAAATCAGATTTGTGCACACCAGCCCTCCTTCATAGCATTCACTTTGGACAAGGGGGCAGTGCCCCAAGATTTAGGAGTGCCGCAGACCACGTACTAGTCACAGGGACCATCTACCAGACAGACACTCTTTCTGCTGCTGTTTCTTTGGTGACTTTTTATTAATCCTTGGATTACTTTATGCTCAAACTCTTTTATAGTTTGCTCACTGAATTATGTTCACTCCAGAGAAGTGAATCCAGTTCCTTCTTTTCCCACAGTAAACATCAATTCAAAAGGAAGTGAAAGGGTCAAATTTAAGGCAAGAAAATGGTGGAGTAAATTTCTCATTAGCAAATCAATGCAAATCTGTGAAATTCAGTGTCATTGAACCACAGTCAGCCCTGCTTTAAGTGAAAACACATTCCATTAATTTCTATGGGAATAGAATATTTTTTACTCTGCATTTTATCCACTGGGCCAAGTTGCCTCTATACCTTTGACACTGCTGTGAATTTGAATTTATTGGGGAGGTCAGCATTGCTCGCACAGTGGATATAAATCTCTGCGATTTACCTGCTGAGAGTACAGTTGAAGTAGCAAAAAGAAAGAGTCAGTATAAGAAAATAAACTTGGCCACCATAACATTTTCATCATCCCTTTGAACCTCACTGGAGCAGGCAGCTTCTACCTTCTCAAAATGTGCACTGTCTTAACAGATCCAAACACTCCAGGACTTGATGAGCAGATGGCTGTAAGGCAGGATATAAAGCACCCAAAAGAAGGCTGCTGTGCATACAAAGAAAATGCCATCTCTGCTGCCCTAAACCCTGCCCTTGACTGACACTGCCCCCCAAACTGAGTGATGCTGCTGGTGGAAGAAAATGGCAGGAGCTCTCTGGAGTACTGGTTAAACCTGTGCCAAAAGGCAGTATGTTATCTTATACATGCTTAAAGTCCTCTAAAACAAATTAGAAATAATGATGAATGGGGAGAACCCAACACAGCCCTCAAAACCTAAAAATGTCCTTCAACCAACCAAAGACTCATCTCACAGCCCTCCGCAAGCACCTGCTGTCTAATGCCTTTCCCAGTGGATAATTGTGCCTGGTGTGCCAGGGAGGGCGCAGGCAGAGTGCCACCCTCAGTGCAGGGCTGACAGTGGTGACATTCCCTGCACCTGGAGCATGGAGGGAAGCCTGACACAGACATCAGCCAGGGCTGAGAGGCACTCTGGGCTAGTGGTCAACAGCAGCTCATCACTTCTACGTCCATATTCTTTCTCTGTTTAATTAAAAAATAACTGGCTTATTTAAAAAATAGCCTTTAAAGCTTCCTCACTTAGGGTGAACTTAGTGAATTTTTTCACTGTTGAAAATACAACATGTATTTAAATGTTTGAAAATCAGTTGTAGTTTTACATATTTATGTGCATGTATACTTACTTAAATAAATACCTACACATAAAAAGTTTTAAAAGTAGACTTGCATATAATATGTATACATACATATAATATTAGAAACAAGAAAAACAGAAAGAAATACACTGGACTATGAAATTTGGTCGAATTAAGCTTTTTAATGAGCCTTTCATTGTTTAAAGTTTGCATCAGAACCCATTTTCTCTTCTTTTTCAAAAGATCTTACCAATGCTCTGTCATATCACTAATCCACTTGTAAGATATTTAAATTCTTGGTCTGGATGGGTACATCATTCAGATTGTGTCACATTCAGCAGTAATGTTGTCAAGGTCAGCCTTGGCTGCTCTTTTTTTTATTATTTGTTTCTCACATTGTCCAGATTTGCTTGACATTGTTTTGCATTTTTAGCACTGTTATCTCAGAAAACCAAGATGAAGAACCATGTTTATCTTATCATCTCTGAAATAAATATGAACAAAGGAAAATGGGAAGCACAAGCAGCTTGGAAACAATGCCAAATTCAACACTGGAAATATTTAATGGATCAGATTCTAGTTGGTTGGTCCCTTTAGGCAGAACTGTTTCTTCTGCACACATACACACATGCAACTAATACTAATATACTCTTAAAAGAGATTTGTGGGTACTTAGGTCTGTGCACTTCTGTGCACAGGAGCCTCACAAATCTTCTGTTGGGGTTAAATGAGTTTGAGAACAAGCCAGAACAGGATGATAGCACCTACAGGTGTCAAGGTCACCAAACCGTATGCCAAACACATGAGCACTCACCCACTTTCCCTGTGATAGCTATCAATATATATTTAGGCAGACCTTCTTGTCTGGAGCAAGCGTCAGAGTATGAGTCACTGTCATGTATCTGACTGCCAAAAAAACCCGAAACTGGAGCTTGGTTTGTAATCTGCAGCATTGTTCCTCTTTTGATACTCACTAAATATGATTTTCTGGAAATGGCAAAGATTTGCAGTAAACTTCCAAACTGCACAAGTGAGGACACACAGCTGGATTAAAATTTTTGTCTCTGAATTTAAATTTCAGATCTGAATTGCTATCTAAGCAGACAGTCAAGGTTGGATTTGCTGTGGTCAGTGTTTCATGAGCTGCCAATGGTATCTTTCATAAAAATAGCAGGAATTTTATGAAAGCAGCTGCTCTGGAGAGGATTTTTGCTGTCCTACAGATTGATTTCAGATGATTTGCCATTACCTACCCCATACCATACTCAGACTATGGGAAATATACTTCAGTGTGCTCTGTGGAGCAGCTGACAGATAAATCTCTATCATCAGCAGACTCACCTTCCCACTTCACTCAATGGTAGGCTAATAGATGTGAAATAATAGAATGGCAGACAACTGAGCGGGATAGTAACGAACTCAAAAACTCCCAGCACAGTGGTGAAGGCTCTCTCTGCCTTCCCACTGTACAGCTCCATCCCTTCTACTGGGAACAATAGGAATATCAAGAGCAACACACTCAGCTGCTGGTGATTGTAAGACCTCAAGTATGCAAACTAACAGTTAAAACCTCATCTAATCTTTGTAGATCTGCTCTCATGGAAATCACTGTAGTCTAAGCTGGAGCATCCTGCATTGCTTTAATTTCTACTAGCTTTTGATGACCCCCTCTGGGGTGATTATTCTATTAGAATTGAACTTGGTAGTGCACGTGCTCTCTGCCCTGGTATGTACTGTACATATTACTTCATTCAGCCAATGCTTCAGGAATTAATTAGTTGCTGAATTTTAGTGAAATTCTTTAGATCTAACTGCCTGTTTTTGAGGAACCTAATTTAAAAACGTGTTAAGGATTTATTCCAACTCTGTGTGGGTTACTTTTGCATCCTGGTGCTGTCCCATTCATTATTAAAAACAAGAACTGAAATGTACTCTTGCTGCTGGTGCTGTCAAACCAATGCATCACCTCTTAGTGGCTAAAAAGAACTGAGTTTGTTCAGCCCTGAGAAAGGAAGGAGGAAGGGAGATTTGATTGCAGGCTACAGCTAACGGGTGGAAGGATGAGGAGAAAGTGGAGCGAGACTCTTCCCAGAGATAGACAGGGGTAGGAGAAAAGACAAAAGATACAGGATGGAACATGGGAAATTTCAACTAGGCATGATACAGGTAATTTTCACCATGAAGGTGGTGAAATACTGGAATACACATAGAGTGGTGTGGGATTTCCATCCTTTAAGATAAATTTCTTCATCCCTGAGCAACCTTTTCTAATCAAGACTTTTTAGAGCTGGGTGCTGGACTACGCACCTTCACAGGCGTCTTCCAGGAGAAATTTTTCTGTGATTCTAAGAGCAAAATAAGGAGGGTAGACATTTCTCATTTTCCTAAATTGCTTCCTAAAAGGTCTCCTAAGGACTGCATCTTGTCTGCCATCTTCCAAGTGTGTCTAAAATCTCAAGACAATTCACAGCATAAGATTAAAATGTCAAAGTTCCTCTAGCTCTAAATGACTGTACTTCTCTTTCATGCTGCAAACATTTTAAGCTTGGTTCCTGTTTACCGTTTCTGGCAAGGGAAGTCCTGCCTCACAAACCTGTTGACAGACAGGGGACTCATATGAATATGAAAAAGAGTGATTCAAGCAAATTGCCCCTATTTGGCTTTCCATAAAGTTTTTGACAGGGACCTTCATCATGCCTTTTAAAGAACTATAAAAACACACGAAGTAAAGATTAAGTGGCTAAAATTAGGAAGTTAAAGGTAGGGATAAATGGGCTGTTCTACAGCAGAAAGATAGATGTGAGCCCCTACATCTATAGAGGATATATTATAAATAGAAATGTTTCAAAGAGGAATGACAAGGATGGTTAATAGGTTCCATACAGGAAAAAGAGAAAAAAAAAATTAGACTGGGAGTCTTTAGTGTGGAACAGAGATGACTTAAAGAGTAATATGTTGGAGACGATAAAGTCATGATAGGTAGAGAGCAAAGATGACCAGGAAAGAAATTGTTTTGCTGTTACTTTCAGTACAAGAATCCTTAGTCATCAAATAAAAGTAAGAAGGACTGTATCCAGGACACAGAGAGGGTCTTTGGCAGAGTATGTGGGAAACTCCTCAGCAAAGGGGAATGTTGTGGATGTAAAAAGCTCATCCCAATTCAAGAGGAGATTGAAAAAGCACTTTGGGGGTAAAAAAATAATAAAGGTTTGTGAATTACTGCATAGAGAAACTACACTAGAAACCCTTTGACTGAAAATTGTCAGGAAATAGAGGAGTATTGGCATAGATACATTCCCTACTCTTGCACTTCTCTAGGCATTTAATCATGGCCTCTTCCAGAACTAGCTGGAAAGGGATTGTGTTTTTGTTCTCTGACCTTCCTTCGTCCAGGCAAAAGATCCATCAGAGATCCCCATGCCATGCCTGAGTGCAGCTGGCTCATCCACGGCTGTTGGCTCCCCTTCTTCCAGATGAGCTGGACTCCCAGGATGGCTGATCCCTGGGCAATGTCAGCACGTCCAGGGGCTGCCGCAGCAATCTTGGCCATGAAGATGAGTCTCAGCAGACCCTGAGACAATGAGACTGGGAAGGTGAAACCACCAGTGTCCTCAGCTACATGGCCTGAACCTTCCTATGGCAAGAGAAGCTGGATTTTCAAAAGTATCTAGGCTCTTTGCAGGAATCTCAAAATGTGTTTTTCAAGATAGTTACCAAATGCCTAGCTCCCCTTGACTGCAGAGTGATAGCTCTTCTGAAAATACATGAGGAACCTATCTACATCTTTAGGTGCTTAAATCTCTCCAGTGTGCTGACCCTGTGCCCTCCAGAACTTAAAAATAACTCTGCCTAATTTGGCTCCTACTTGACCCTGTGTGGTTTGAGGCCTGCTCCATCTGCATAGGCTGACAGGGCAAATGAAAATATATTAATCTGAAGTGAAAAGCACTTATTGCAGATGGAGCAGGATCCCTTGAGGTACATATCTGATCCCAAAGTTATGGACAGGCATGGCAATTTTAATATTAATACTACGTTTTAAATAATAGAGAGGTGTGACATTATCAATTTATGGTTTAACAAAATACAAATCACACTGTTTTACACCAGGTTAAAGGACTGCAGTCTATAACTTTTCATGATTCTCTATTACAAGAATACTTGTAGTGGTAAATGCTACTAGAGAGGATATTGCCACAAGTGGGGCTTCTTTTCCTCAACAAAACAAAAGAGAAAAAAAGAAGAATGAAAATGCTGGGGACAGGCCTTTCCCTGAAAGTGCATTTGTGCAGCACTAAGTTGAGCAGGTTGGAAGCTTTAGTGGGCAGGATAAAATAATTTAAACTCCAAACAAAAGAGTCCAGAAAGACAAAAGACTGGGCAGGAGGCATGTCAGAGAACAGTATTACACCCACTCTGTGTGCATGTGTGCCAAAATTGTGTCTGATCACCTGATCAAGATGATCTCACATGTATGCATACCTATATAACCATCTCACTATTTTTTTTCTCTCAGAGAGCACTTTTGTTATCAGACCCTGGCATTCCCATGTTTGGCACACTCAGGATTCATTCCCATGCCTTTGTTATTCTTTTTCCTTTCTTATATTCCATTTAAGTTTAAGGCACTGTAAGCACATTTTTTTGGCTGATGAATAGGCAGAGAGATCTTCTTGTCCAGCTCAAGGATGCGTTCCCTTGTATTTTCAAAGCGGATGATTACCTGTGCTAGGCTTTGCCAAGACAGTGGGTGTTGCATAGATAAATCCTTGTGTGGGTCTTTGGAATTATTCTCTCTTGATAAGTAATTGCAGCAGTTGTCCTTCCCAGTTTCACATCCATCCACAGTTTCCCAGCAACAGTGCAAGGCACCACCTATTATGCCAGTTATCCAAGTGGCCATTATTTGCAAAACTGCACGAAAACATTTACTTAGCATACTGCTTTAAATTCAAAAGCAGGTAAATGGGCAGTGTGGTGATAACTGGATCTGATCTCACTCCTCTGACTTCAGAAGTGCAGAGCTTTGGGGTATTGCTACTACCAGCTACCCTTTTCACCTTTTTAAAGCACAGAAGTCATGCCTGTATGAGCCGCAGCCAGCCAGGTGGTGTGGCTGTGCCCAGCCTGCCCCACAGGAGGTGCAGGCTTCCAGCTCTGGGGATGCAGGATGTGTCCCCAGTACAGTGGACACACTCACCCACGAGGCAAGCAGAGCACGTGTGACGGGAAAACTCTCTTGTTCTCTCCCAGCCTCAGCAGAGCCAGGCTGCAGTGCACTTGAAAAGCCTCTCTGGGGTACAGTAATCATTAGTGGAATGTTTACTGGGTCACTTCAAATGGAAACAGAATATCTTCAGAAACACTGCACAGGGCATTTGATTAGCAGTGGAGATGAACCTGTACCAGGAACTTGGATTCAGGGAATTCATGTTCAACCTTTGTGGCTGTAACTCTGCTCAAGTCAGGATGCCCTCTTCCCCCAGCTATTTATTTAGCTGAAACACATAACGTTCTTGTTAGTTCAGCTAGGGCTGGATATTTCTTTTTGTTCTGTTCCAAGAGAAGCATTGTTCTACAAGGAACAGCTTGTGTCTAGAAGTGAATAGGTTAGCAAAATAGCTTGTGGCAATGGGCAATAGGAGAAGTCTGGGTGGTTAAATAAGAAAATTGGAGTTTGATTTTAGGCACCCAAGTTTGAAAGTATTTGCCTATTTGAGTCCTTTCACACCTTAATTCAATTCATACCACCCTTTTTGTGCAACAGAATGGTGAATCCTAAACCTGGATGCTGGTAAACAAATAGGATAAAAAAGGAAAAATCACAGCTGCAACTTCAGTGATAGTCATCTGAGCTCATCACTGCAGTGCAGGTATATTCTTTGCGTGATGTTTCCTAACACTGAATGTAAACATGCATGAAAGCGAGAAATGATCCCCAGCAGCCGCGCCAACCTCATTTGAACATTAGATTATTCACTTTCTCAACTAATCAATAATTGTTATAATTAAAATTGATAGTTGCAAATAACATGACAGAGTGCTGCTGCCAGAATACTGATTGTGTATTTGGCTTGAAAAGATAGGCAGTAGTGTGGAACACTTATTTTCCAATTTGCTTTTAGCTGTGTGCAAATTGCTTTAGCTGTATCCAGCTGATTTAGACCTTGCCTGGAGGTACACTAGATTAATTGGGAGCCACACATTCATTGCTTACAGAATGGACTCTGTAATTGGTGAAATTTGTTAGTGCCAGTTATAAAATAACTATATAGTTCTGCTTTTTAGTCGTCCTTTCATTACTCTTTCAGGAAAGGGAAAAAACAATTAGAATCTTTCAGATGACCAAAATTGCTTTTAAGTCTTTATGTAAAACCACCAGTGTGACTACAGTCAATATTTTATACAAGCCAACATTAGTATGAATATAGTATTGATTTTTTTTTCAGAACTGAAAAGCTCTTCAGCATACATAAGAGGGATTTTTGTCCTTGTTGTGACTGAACTTTAGATAATGAAACCATTATGTTCTTATTACCCAGAGCTTTCAAAAATAACTTTCTTTTTTTGTATCTTAACTAGCTTATTATTAACCTAGAAAAATTCATTGTTGTTTGCTGGCACGCAAAAGCATTTAAAAGAGCCTGTAGCTTTTTTTAAATCCAGGCTCCTTTTTTCCTATGTGTATATAATAGTAACACATAAAGCCTATTGCTAAATACATAAATATAATAGACTACTTCCAGGTTATACATCCTCATGATCATTGATGGATTTAGGATTCAAAGACATGACCTAGGCTTTTTTCAGTTTCCCCTGTTCATAATTTTACCCTAAGACTAAACAAATTCTGAACGAACCAGTTACTTTTGTTTACAACAGCTGTTATGTCAGAGATGTTCTGCACCTTACTTGTGGTGCAGAGCGTGGTTCGAGGCAGAGGAGTGGAGTGGAGTGGAGTGATTTCACAGAAAGGGTCCATGGCCCGGGCCTGAACACATCCCACCTCTGTGAGAGGAAAAGATTAAACACGTTGCCACCTTTCAGTTTTTTAACTGCTCAGGAGACACACACAAGGCCATGCAGAGGAGATCCTTGCAAAGCTCCCATTTACAGTTCCTGTGACCACATCAGGCCTACAATCATTCCCTTACACAAAACATTTGAGCCCATTGACCAGCTGCAAATAAACCGGATAGTCCAAAGATGGTCTCTACTTTCACAAGTATTGCTAAAAAGGCAAAGTGCAGATCGCCTGTTAGTGGCCTCATGTAGGAAAATTTTAAGAAGTTCACATTTTATTTGAACATCTAAGGGTCTAAACAGAAAAGAGATCCACTGAAAACTGGTCTTTATTAGCCTCACTTGTCACAGAACTGTTTGTTGTTTGTCTCCTTTCCTTAGTGATTAGCTAGCAATTTGCTTTTGATGGTGTCAAAAGATACAGGTAATTCAGCAGTTGATTCAAGTAGAGCATCCGACCTTGATGCTATCACTAGGGACTAATGGATAGCAAATTCAAGCAGCAACCCAGGGGCAAAGCACAATCTAAAAGGGGTGCAGGGCTGTGAAAGGGAGATGGCAGTCCGGTCTGCATCCCTAAATGCTCTTAGCCACCCTGATAAAACCTCCTGAAAACAGGGTCCTGTGCTTGCCTTACAGATTCAAAATCGAGAAGGCTTTCAGTTCTCATCCTACTGATCCTATATATACTAGTCAAATGAGTCTTAGCATGAGTCAGAGGGGTAATCATATTATTAATAAATATCTCCATTAAATCAATGACTTGTTTTGAAATTTGTTTTCCTTATAAGCTACCAGATCTTGCCAAGAATCTGAATGGTTTGTGAATTAATTTTGTCCTTTTAAAGGAATGGGGGAAAAAGCCGCACATTGTCAAAGTTGAATTCCTGCAAGCTTATTTTACTCTTTCAAATAAATATGTTTTCAAACAAACAAACAAACAAACAAAAAATAAAAACCAACCAACCAATCAACAAGAAGGAACAAAACCACAAGACTGTAAAACATTACTAAATATATGTGGCACTTCATACAAAAGTATAGCAATGATTTTGAGCTTAGGGACATATAAAATACTGCATCATGAAGATTCAGCTGAAAGCCCACCTAAGCTGCACACTGAAGTACTGATATTCAAAATCAG
Source organism: Pardalotus punctatus (assembly GCA_013400915.1). Lineage (NCBI taxonomy): Eukaryota > Metazoa > Chordata > Aves > Passeriformes > Pardalotidae > Pardalotus > Pardalotus punctatus. The sequence goes on from VZTX01011781.1 coordinate 326,697, forward strand.
AGCAGCCAAAACACAAGCAAGTACAAAACAATCATATCCCATGATGGAAATATCCTTCTTAGAGTGAAAATACTCAAAATGACTTCTTAAACAGGTATTACCCTATTAACGAGGAGATATGGGTCCTTTACACTGGTGACTAGTAATCTAATACTGCCATTTAATGGGCCCCAAAAGAATGTAAGAATTGGGAATGATAACAAACAATGAAAGAGAGCAGTACCAGAGGTTTCAACTTACAGCCATGAAAGGAAGTGTAACTGGAGACACACGCTTCTGGCTTGTCACATACAGTCTCGACTGATAATTTTCTACTCTGCAATACAGTTCTCTTTCTCTATAATTTACTCCTGCCTTCAGATGGAAGAGAGAGAAGGTGTATTCTCGGTGTACAGGAGCCTGAAGCAGGAGAAATCATGTCCTTTGTGGTAGGGGAGCTGCATGTCAGTAATGTGACAGGCTCAGTGCTCTCTAAAGACAAAGATGTCAGGCCATGTTTGAACTTTAAGACTGACCCATGCTTTATCCCATCTTGTCCTCTGTAAGTTGCTCAGATGTATTAGAGTAACTCTCACCTCTCTCTGGGCTGTGAACACCCTGTCCCTTGCCGCTGCAGGCCTGTGCTCCCGAGGAAAGCAGAGCACCCCGAGATGGTGGCTCATAAGCCAGTGGCATGGGCGCCTGTAGCCAGCACCCAAAGGCTTCAGCACAGTCAGGGCTGCCCGAGGGTGTTTGCTCCCTGTTAACTCCACACTGAAGGTCTGCCTGCCCAGTGACAGAGCTTTTTTTACTGGGACTCACTGCATTTTGTAGTGTCAGTGTCTGGGCACTCGCCTGTGCCTGCTCAGTGACTTATGCTACACCACTGCTCCCTGTGAGGCCTGGGGGACCTTGCTGGACCCACAGCTCTCCAAAGCCCCATATTTCATTATGGAGCACAGTACCACAGTCTTTGGAGCAGACTTAGAAGTTTTCTGCCAGGTCACTTTTATGTCAATGCCTCCTGTCCTCCCTACATACCAAGGCCAGGTTTAATTGTTCCCTCCCCTTTCTGTGCACATCTTGAATGATTTGCCAGGCCAATACACTGACGTACATACACTTCTCTCTAATATAACGGAATTCTGGTGTATGTTCACTAGCCCTTTTACAGGTGGGACTAGTTTTAAAAGCTTGTGACCTAGTGTGAAGTGCAGATATAAAACTCCAAAGCGGAGGAGCAGTCATTGCTATTGGAGAGCTGTTTTATTGCCAGTGGGCTACAAAAGAAACCCCTAAGCAAACTGGTATCAAATCATGTTTATAGCATTTATGTGTGACCCTTTAACAAAGGGAAGAGTGAGCACATGAGCATCTGAGAGAGACTTACATGTGCATGTACTCAAGGAAGACGGAGGAGCTATACTGAATAGCAAATACTTGCTTTGCCTCAAGGCACCAAATCCTTATCTGAGTTGCAGAAGAGCCTGCCCAAGCCTAATGAGAGATGTTCTAGCATAAAGAACTGGACTCTGTCCTGCTAGTTTTGCTGCTTCCTTTCTACAGCAATTTCTTCTAGACTTTGGTTCTTTGGGTTGGTAAATCCAAATATGGGGACAGACTCCTGACAGATCAAAGGGAAAGCAGTCAACTGGTTTCAGGAAAGCCCCGAGTCATTTGGAGTCTGCAGATTTGGCAATTTCTCTATTCAAGGAAATCAGCTTCTTTTCAAGCAGGAAGATCATGAATTAGGACTGCAGATGCTTGTGACAAAGCTTGGTATAAAATTGTTATGTTCCAATGCATGGCATGGAACATGTTGTCATTGACATTTTAACGACCTTTTCTGTCTGGAACTCTACTTGAAAATCAGTGGCTTGATGAGGCTCATCACTGCAAATGCTTCAGCTGACTTAGTGACAGAGTGGGGAAAGATATGGACAAAAGGAAATTATAAAAAGCCCTGTTCTGGCTTTTATAAGCAAAGGGAGAGCAGAAATTTCAGCTGTTCTTGCAGTCCATGTAGCCCTTGATGTGGTTCTTCCCACTCTCTTCTGGGGAACAGAGCCCCAAAGGAAGGAAGCAGCCAGCTTGCTGAAGCAGCCAGCAGAGCTGACCACTGCTGAACAGGGAGGTCATTAATGAGAAACATGTTCTGTATACAGAAGGTGCCTAGTTTGAGTACATGTATTAAGAGCCAGCTCCTTTTACAGCTAATTGTCCCTTTAAGTCATTCTCACTGGAAGGAGAGAGGAAAAAATGCTCCTGTACCCTCATGTTATTTCTAGTGTCACTTGGACTCTCAAATACTAGTTTATACTATTGGGGAAAGAAGGGTAAAAAACTAAGGAAAAAATGACTGTTTTTTCATGGCCATTGTTAATTATGCAGGGGCTTCTTCAGTCTGGAGCTTTTTATTCCACACCTCATTTCCACAGTTTGATTTGAAACATATAAAGACAAAATTCCTCTTTAACCTTACATTTGTTTATTTTAAAAAATAATATTAGCAAAGATCTTACTGAAGCCCTTTCCCTGCATAACATTCTAGGAGAAACAGCCTAAACACAAATCCCTTAAGAGAATAAACTGCACATTCTCATTCAGTCTGAAGGTGCAGCCAGGGCTGGGGGCTCCTGGAGGCTGGCAGGTCCCACACACCGACCCCAGGCAGGGGGCAAGACAATTAAGGTACAGCTCTATCCCAAGGCATCCACATCCCTGAGTCAGGGATGAACAGCCTGGACTGAAACGGGAGTCCCAAGCCACGGACGGTGCTGGGGAGAGGAAGCTCCATGGGAGGCTGGGCAGGGCAAGCAAGGCTTGGTAATTGGCCCTGGAAACAATTCAGAGAATCAAAGTAATTTACTTGTGAAGATGGATGCTTTAAAATTAGTCTCCTATAGTGAGAGTTTAAACAGGCTTTCAGAGAGCTTCTGCCTACTGATCTAATTCCACTTTTTATCAGGCATTGCTGCACTGTTTCATAAGGAAATCCTGTAGCATTACGGTCAAAGCAGTAAGCAAGCACTATCCTACCATCAGCAAAATCAACTAATAGAGATCATGTAATTAATTAACATACATCATTATACCATTCAACATGACTGCAGAATAATGCTGAAACATCTGTGAGGCTATTGGAGCTGAACTACATGGTCTGCAGGAGTTCATTTGTTTATAAGAAAATCTGCTTTCATAGTCCCCAGAACATTTCTCTGTCATGTTAGGGTTAAGTTAGGGTTAGGATTAAGTTTTCTTCATGACAAATATTTCTAGGCTGCAAGTAGTAATTACCTTTGCTAAATCCTTAAATTTGCTAATTTATCAGTCCAGGTAAGAAATTTCAGAGTTGCTACTGAAGTTGAAAGCCCTATTTAGCATATGTTGCACAAAAATTACTAATAGCCAGTGTAAGAATTTTAATGTGTCTCTCTCCCCACCACTGGAACATGCATAACTTCAGCTGATGTCTCCTCTCATGAATGAAAACCTCTTCTTCCATTTCTTGGTAACAGTAAGATATGACCCCCTTCAAAAGAAAAGGGAAAAAAAAACCCAAAAAAAACCCCAAGAAGAAAAAAAACCTAAAAAAAGCAAAAAAAAAGATGAAAAAAGAGCCAACCTTGCAAAAAAGGCTGAAGCTATGAGAACTTGGGAAATACTGACCTAGAAAAAAAAAAACTTCCCGAGGGAGAACTGTCGTTCACGGTAATGCTATAGGGTGTTTAGTAGAGAGAGCTACATAAAGTGCTAAATCTGAAATCAGAGCTCTCTTTCTAAAGCAGAACAAAGATAGCACATTAAGTAATGACTGTATGTCTCCAGTTCCCTCTGATGCAGAAAGATAAAGGCTCAGACTTCCTACGTGGGCTTCGTATTATTCACTACTTTGAGTCATCGGATGGTTTCAAAATACCTTTGAAAACTGTAATGTTTTTTGTCATGTTTTTTGTCAGTTACCTTAAGTTCCTTCCTAATAGTGGTCTGTCCTAGCTTCTCATGGCATCTTGTGCTATCAAGGTGCTGTAGCTGTTATTTATTCAGAGGTAGCTATAAATACAAACTATGCTATATGAATTTGAAATTAGATGTACTCTCCGTCCCAAGCACTGTAGGCTAAGGAAAGGCCAGATAGATATATTAACACAGTCTAAGATACAGAAAAAGACACAGGTCAATGGATGAACTGTGATAAAAGGAAAGAGAGAGAACTAATCAAGGGCCAAGCTCACAAATGCATGCAGAAAGCTTTTACATGTGCAAACAGTTTTGATGATATCAGATGGATGTGTTAAGCTGGTAAGTGGCACAGAGAGGGGAGATGAGGAAAGAGGAGAGAGTGTGGGAAGCAAACACTAGAGTGAGATTCTGAGACAGAAAAATGGGGACAGTACATTTGTCAGTTGTGATAGTGACAATACTCCAATGCCAGAAGGAAATATGAACTAGACTCCCTGCCTGGCTCTCATTGGTTTCCTGAGAAGAGCCAGGGTGGAGAGCTGCAAAAAGGCAACGTGGAGTCCTTTGCTCACGCAATTTTTGTGCTATCAACAATCCATCATATGTGTGTTTTAGGATGGATTCAAAGATTCTCTAAATTCAGATCCTTTGGGCACCCTTGTTCTGACGGCAGAGTGACAAGCGTGACTAGTGACCACATAGTTACGCCCAACCAGTGCACCTATCTGAAGCAAGGAGGGGATGCACAGCACAGAATTAGCTCTGTGACTTCTCAGATGTTCCCTGAAGCCACCAGGGCACCTAAAATTACAAAACTGAAGTTGTATTTCTCCTAGCCCCCATTTTCACCAGCTCTAGGCTAGCCCTGGTAGCCAGCCAGCTCAGTTGGTTAGACCCCTGTCCTGTTTCAGTGCCTAGAGCTATGTGATAGCTCAAAAAATACCCTACCCCCGCTTAGCTCTTCACATACACTTTTTTCCCATTGCAAGTGTGACAGGCAGTAGCTCCCTGGCTGGGTTTTTCAAGTCTGTGCAATGGGCTTGCCCTGACAGACCTTTCATTACTCTAGCTGCATTTACATGGACAGACTAGAAACTCAAGAGTGTACTGCATAAACCCTGCTTCACCTTTGCAAGACATCCAGGAACACCTGGATGAAAGAGAGAAGCAAGGTCACTGACATCTGCTGCTGGAAGGGCAGGGTGGTAGAGGTCGGCTAGAGGTAGCAAAAAGTATAATCCCATCCTGTGGAAAACAAGAGTGCAAATATATCTGTATCATGATGCTTCTGCTGCCCCTTTTCAGTGACCAGCCCCTGCAGCTCTCAGTTTCCAGGTGCATAAATTGTCTTCCTTGTATTACTGCTTCAGTTTGCTCTTCCTTTGGATGCTCACACAGTGGTGAGATGACCTTGGTAGCTGCACATCAGTGCTCAGACCTTTGGCTTTAGTGATTGCTGAACCAGAGAGACACTCACTGTGGCACAGCCTTTAGGGAGGTCAGTGTGAGGAGTGTTAAACCAAAAAGAAAGCTGTGAAGCTAATGGAAGACAACAATAATCTTAAGTGGAGGAAGACAATAAATGGCAAGAGATGTTAGCCACTCTTACAGACTTCAAGGATACAATAAAGCCGAAATTGTAATTAATTGTAATTTTAACTGTTGCTTACCCTGTATCAATCAGGGTAATTCATTCCAGTTACTTATGACACTCAAAGCACACTAAATCAAAATGACCAATAGCGTGTGAATTTCTAAGATCTCTTTTGCTGTGGTAGCATTAATGTCTAGGCAGAAAAAAACAAAAGTCAATGGTGCATTTCAACACAAAAGTCATCTGAGCCTTTACTAAAGAAGTAATAAGGCATTTATTATTTCAAGAGCCCTGCATTCACAATATCCCCTTTTTCAAAGAAAACACCCCTTCCTTCCCATTTTTATGAGGCTAACTTGTAGTATGTCACCACTGTGAGACTTCTGAATGTGTTCAGAACAAGACAATAATAGTAAGCCACAGATGAATGATGTGTAGTAAAAATCAATAAACCTTATAACTATTCACTAAGGGAACTGATTTTATGCCTATAAAAATAAAACAATTATAGCAATATAAATGGCAGATTCATCATAGTAATATAAAAGTCCAAGTGTGCTTGTCTGTTGGGAATCTTTAATTCATCCTTCTGTATTAAGTATTCACAAGGTAGAAGAAATAGAACCAACTTCAAGAACAACCTTTAACTTGCAGTAATTCACCCTGTCAAAAAAAAACGCCAACAAACACAAAACAAAAAAAACAGTAAAACTTTAAAAAGCAGTTTTGACAATCAATGTTACTGGGATATGCAGAAAAGGAAAAAAGTTAAAGCCTCAAAAACCTGATCAGTAAATCTGATTTTTTTTCTCGTCACGATTAGTGATTTCATGTGACTGTGTGCTGTGTTAACTGCATTGTAACAAAACAGGTGGTATAGCCACATAAAATATTTATCTTGTGGTAATGCAGGTTAAACGCAGCAAAGGATTTTTTTTTTTTTAATTGACAGGTCCTCTGTTTTTAGGGATCTATTCATTTTTGGGGGGAAGGGCAATACAGATATAATAGGAAAAAATTTGCCTATAATTTATTACATACAGAGCTGCTCTAAAACAGGTATAAGAGACTTCAGTTCCACTAATACTATCCAAAGTGTTAACGTGGGCCTTTTTCTGAGCCTGCCAGGGTCAACTGAAAGAGGTCCACCTGCCATCTGGCTTGGACCCTGCATTGCTCACTGGGGGAGGACAATGGCACAGGCCCAGCAGGAGCATGACTAGGAGCTGCACCATTGCTGCAGCCTCTGCTATCTACAGCTATGACACATCTTTCAAAGTGGCTCACAGACACCCAGAATTAAAAAAAAAAAAAATAAAAAATCAACATTAAAAAAAAAAATCAAATTTTTTTCATTATTCTGATTGCCAAATTCTTTAAGGCAAGTAAAAAAATGAAAGCATTTGATATAGGTTTTACATAAAATAAACTAGGTTACAGCATAAAACAAGTAAACAGGTAATGGCATTAAAGTCTCTCCTCTAAATCTGGGTAATTGTAAACATTAAAAAAAAGACTGCAGGACTATTCAAGTAATAGAACAATCACAGATGTCTTCTCTTATGCAGGCTATTAGGTTATCTGCCATTCAAGATTATCAAAAAAGACATTTCATTATTCACAGATGCTCATTATCTCCATTTAAAATCTATACATTATATACAACACAGTTTTTGTGGTACTAGAATCCCCATGCCTTCCAAAGGTATATTTTTCACAATACACAATTACAATGAAACAGTGAATACAGTAACATTTTACACTGATGCATCTTAATAGGAACCACCAAATAGACATCTACATTGTACCAAAGTGTCATCACAGTTAGCCTCTCTGAGAGCTTGTGGGAAATACCAGAAGGGTATGCAAGGTTCAGGCACACTGATACATAACATTATTTATTTACAACTGGAAAGCAATAAAGAAAGAAGAAANGTGATAAAATCTGCAATTTACAAAAATGAAATGACTGGTTTTTGCCTGCCATTAAGGCATTTCAAATTAACACCATGGAACTGATGTCTGTAATAAAGCGCTTCCTCATGTGATCCAGTCACATGACAATGTTCATCCCCAAATTCATTATTCTCTGAAAAGAGAAAGAAGAAGGTTTTAGTAAGCAGCATCCTTTCCTCACACTTTTTTTTTCTACACCTTGAATACATCATGGAAAGAAATCTATACAAGTATTCTCAAAGCCAATAAGAAAAGATGACAAGCCATGTCCTCATCCCTCCCCTGCCAGGAACAATATCCTAAGAAGTAACCTGTGCCAGGATNAAGCAATAAAGAAAGAAGAAAAAGGAAAGGAAGAAGAAGAAAAAAGAAACAAACAGCCTTTTGCGGTTAACGCCTTCTAAACATGACAAATACATATCTCCATTTAGTGTGTGGTTCGCAACTTAGCAGCAGACCCTGTGTGCGAGCCTTGGTACTGATACAAAAAAAGTAAAGAATATATATATATTTTTATATATATATGTATATATATATATACGCATATATATATATATATAAACAGAAGTCTAATTACAGCAA
>VZTX01011781.1:334841-369280 GCA_013400915.1 Pardalotus punctatus
CCTCATGTGATCCAGTCACATGACAATGTTCATCCCCAAATTCATTATTCTCTGAAAAGAGAAAGAAGAAGGTTTTAGTAAGCAGCATCCTTTCCTCACACTTTTTTTTTCTACACCTTGAATACATCATGGAAAGAAATCTATACAAGTATTCTCAAAGCCAATAAGAAAAGATGACAAGCCATGTCCTCATCCCTCCCCTGCCAGGAACAATATCCTAAGAAGTAACCTGTGCCAGGATTTATCTCCTGCGTTCTGATACCCTATCATCCATCAGCTCTTTCAGGGCTACGAACCTTTCTTACTCCAATAATTCCAGCTAATGGTTGCTTGTTTCAGCATCCACTTTCAGACAGATACCCGTGGAACATCACTGTTCTATTTAACACATTAAACTCTGAGGCTTAACATAGCAGTGATCAATGAAACACTAATGTTAAAAGATGCTTTGGGTTTTTCACTTGATATGGGATCATCATAATACAGAAGTTTTCCTCTTGAAAACTTCTTGAAAAACTGAGAGGCAAATGTGTGCAATAGGTGTGTAACTTAAATATGAAGCCATCTCTAATGGGCACCCAAACAAATCTCTCTGAAAGCAAGATCAGCAAACCAGGCAGACTTGCAGAATACATAAAATCCTAAATTTTTCTGGTCATGCATGGAGCCAACTGAACATTAATTTAAAACTCATTTTATTAAAAGTTTGGATCTTAAATTACATTTATTATCTCTTGTTTTATCTTAATACCAATCCCTAAAACACACTCCTTGGAAAACCTCAGAAGACAGACTACTTTTTCTTTCTTAATGACCTATGTTACAGTTAAAGAACACAACTAAGGACAAAATGTCATTCTAAGTAGAACAAAACTGCAATTAACCCAAAGTACTAAGTTTTTCCTCAACCTTAAAAGCTGTGTCATACAAGGAAATGTATAGTATCAAGCTAAAAAGTCTATGATTTGCCTTCTCCTCTCTTTGTTACGATATATAATTTATTGGCTATTTACCTTCTTTGTGCAGGAAACATACCAGATGCAGATGCCTGTGCAGCCACCTGCTGAGTGGCAACAAGGGCAGCAGAGGTCAATCCTGAGGGAAAGAAGAAACAAAGGAATGTTGATGTACGTCTGGTTTTAACGGATTTTTGCGCTCAAAGAAATGGTAGAAAGGATCACTAAGGCAAACAGCCAGAAAATGTGGGGGGGTTAACACTACATAAATGGCAAATATTGCAGGCAACATTGTTAAGACAGTCTGCCCAGTGTGATCAATATACCTTTCTGTAATATACTGAATTGTCTTTGATAGATATTCTGGAAGAAATTACAGCATTTCTACTTACTGCATTCCTTTCCAAATACTGCACTGCATGATGCTAAGTGGTCTGTATGAGTTCATGAATAGGAAGCTCAGTAGAAATAATAGGTACCAGGAAACAACAAGAATCAAAAGTCACAGTGAATTATAGAAATGACATGCCAGCTGCTCAGGATACAATACTTTCATAATAACTTACCATTTTTATGGTTTTGCTATTGAACAAGCATAATGCATCCCAAAAGGCACATGGAATCACTGAATCACACTGAGAAACGTCAAGACTTTTACACAAAAAAAATAAATGCTGAGGCACCAAGTGAACGTAAAGAAGAAATGCCATTTAGCCACCAATTGTGGTAGCACATACTTTACTGCATGGGAGGAAACCTCCTTTTAATTCAGCTAGAGTCCATGGTGAGAGAAAAAACATTCAAAGACTGGTATAAAACCTAGGGAGAATAAATTGTATTGCACTGTGCTGCTTTTTCCCTGACTGCAACTTTGTGCAAGGCATTTGCCAAAATACAGAGTCCTCTTTCAAGCAGTCAAATTATAACAAGCCCAAACCCTTGTGACTGCGATGCCTTGTACATAAAATATGTTCAGTATAAAAAGCTTTTGTCTTTGCTACACTTCCTCCCTTGCTTACACAACCCTAATTATACAAAAAGGAGGTTGTTTGGTTTGGATTTTTTACTGCCTTTCAGCCAGTTAATGTCAGTTTGCGGGAGGAATCAAAACATTCATGTGGATGACAGCCTAACTAGTACATCTTTAATAATGCTCTGACACCCTGCTTTGGAAACAAAACCTGGTATTTCTCAGGCATGAAGCTATTAATTTATTGTTTGCACATGCTGTGAATTTTCAAACCTTCTTCCTAAATGTAAAGCACTTCTCCCAATTTAACAGCAGGATCTCTATTCAAAATGCTTCATGTAGGCACAATTTCCAATGTCAAGGCAACAATTCCATGACACAAGCTAATCCCATCCATCGAAAATTTTCTGCTCACCTTGAAATGGGTCATACTGTCCAGGTATAAGGGGGTAGCCCATTCCAACATGTGTATGGTGGTGCGTATGGAGATGCCGCTGGCTAAAAGGAGAATGGCGGTCTCGTTCCCTTTCTGCTTCCCGTTCACGCTCAGCTGGTGATTTTTCCACAGGCTAGTAACAGAGAGTGAAAGAAAACTGATGTGAGAATTTTAAAAGGGATGAAATCACAACAAAACCATGTGCTACTACCTGTCAAAACCCTTTTGAATACAAATGATAAAGCTAATTTTTTCTGAAGAAATATCTCTACTGGATTTTTTGTACTTGATTCTAATCTAAAGCTAGCCCTTCTGGCTAATAGAAGATTTCCCAAGGCACGGAGATTTTGAGGCAACACACTGCATCTTTAAGACACCACAGTGATTTCTGGGTTTGGGCTTCTTCAAGCTTGGCTGTCTTGCTGAACAACTTAGGTGAGCTGCTGAAAATGGATGCTAATTAATCCTCAACCTTCTAAAGCACTCTGGGGAACAAGTTTGACTGAACAGAAAAGAAACCTTTTAAAAACCAGAATGAGAGTCAGTGACTTGCTCACAATTAAAACTAGCACCAACTTATCTGAATGAGAAACAACAGTATTTGTTCCAACTACGTAAATCTTGTTTGTAAATCTTCAGAAACGGGCTGGTAATCAGCCTCTTGGAAGATGTGGAGTCTTGGCAAATACAAGGAGGGGGTATCATGAAATCCCATAGCCCAACTTCTCATTTCATTATCTGTTTCCAAACAGGAGTTTCCTGTTTAACTGCAAAAAACTGCACCCAGGATACCTCAATCTATCTCTGAGTCTGTATTTCTCTGAGTCCATTCAAGATAGGAAAACTCAGCACAAAACTGTGTTATATGTGTCACTTCCAATTTATGCCACAGAAGCATCCTGACTATAAATTGTATTTATTGTAAGCAGCACTATAAAGAAGAATCATGCATTCATAGCTTGATGCCAGATTGTGTGCTTCCTACAATTATGTCCCTCCTCTACCCCTTCCTCTATGTAACACTTCAGAAACAACAGATGAAGCCTTACAACAGGTGACTTGCTGCGGTACTGGTTGGCATGCTGCTGGAGCAGATCCAGTGCTTTGGACTCAGTGGTTGATTTTGCATTGATGCTTGGGCTGGTATTGACCTTCTCTGCCTCTTCTCTACCCGACATCTTCCCATAAACGGGATAATGAAATCCTGGAGAGAGATAGGCCCCTGCAGGTAAACAATAAATACCACATCAAGTTGCTGTTTTTACATTTTGATTATATCAAGGTAGGAGGAGACAATGTCAGAACTGAGAATAACATCAAAAGTAGACCACATGATTACCAAATGGCAATGTTGCTCTTCAATTTCATCACCTAATTTACCCTGATGAATGGAGGTTATAAAGAGGGTTGAGTTGATAGCCATTTCAGACATTTATGGGTCCTCTTTAAGTAAAAGAAATAGTAACTATAATGGTTCTGACAGTAAGTGCTTAGAATATTTTTATAGGCAATAAACTATCTGTCAGTCTAACAGTAACAGCAGACTGTCAAGTGCTGAGAAACTTGAGAGTTCATAAAAGGAACATCTTGTATTAAATCTGTTTCATCTACAGAACGTTCCCCACTGCAGGCACAAGCAACACAATGTCACACTTGAAACTTCTAATTTACCCTAGCTATTAATGGAAAGATTAAAACACAGACTTTACTGAACTTAAGGGTGCAAATCTTAACCAATGTGCAAGGCAAATTTCAGAATACATACCAGGATAGCTGTGCATTAGGACAGGAGAGACTGCACGATAGGCAGGATGGTTGGGATCGTACATCTGTGGATACGGATAAGCATGCAGGTACTGGATGTATGACTGATGCTGACTCATTGGTGAAGAAACTGCTACTCTAGCACCCCGAGAGTCCTTCCAATTTACAGGAGTCTTTTGATCATCGTTTTTTATCTTGCTCTCATCCACTGATTGCGAATCAGAACGCTTGACCTCTTTAGGCTCCTCTTTAATGCTTGCTAATGAGACAGGAAGGTTAGGCAGGGAACTTTCCTTGTTAGGTGTTTTTCTAGGGCTGTCTTCTTTTAACTTTTTCTCACGATCAAGTTCTTCTGATTTTTGCTGATCAAGGTATTTGGGCTGATAGACATAATGATGCCATGTTCGTGAATCGGGATCCTAATACAGAAGAGAAAAAATTGTTCTAAACTTAGACATAGAAATAAGCTCATTATTGATATTTCCCCTAATTCAGTTAATGTATTTTTAATAGCTGTTTTAATACCATATCCCAATTACATAGAGGAGAGGTTTGCTTGCTACAGAGTGCCTCAAGCTCAAAGTCAAACCAATATTCCCATGAAGGAGCAAGAGTCTATTATCAAAATTTAATTCAATTGCTTCATCTTATATCCTTCTTCATGCCTTTAACTAGTTTAATCATGAAATACATATGCAATGTAATAAAGTTCTGGGACCATGTTATTCATAAAACATTTTAATTAAAGCCCACAGAGAGATTTTTCCCACTAGAAAGCAAAAAGTATCTGTGAACCACAAAATTAGAGCTGGCTAATGATATGCCAGAGCACTTAGAATACCTGGAACAATGCACATGAAAAACTGATCTACCTGGAAAGATTCTAATGCTGCCTCTGATCTTATAAACATCCACAGATCAGTGGAAGTCAGACATTAAAGCAGACTTCTTCGTCTGAAAATCTTATTTTAAGTTTGTCAAGTTACAAATGGGCTAGTATTTATTGGATCAGGACCACATGGTGTAAAGAACATGTATGGGGCACTGTAAATAATTTTTTACATAATATAATACACAGGCCAGTTTATAAGCATGCTATAGAATTAGGTTGGTGAGTTCTTTACACCACCACACCAAATCGGTATTGAGAAGTAACAGGAAGACATCTTTTTCTAATACTGCATAAGCAAGAGCTAATTGTAAGCATTTTCCCCAATTGACAGACATTTAGGGCACAAGCCACAGAAATATAAGCACACAACTAAACGCTTGGACAGTCTGGTTCAAATACTCACTTGAATCAGCCGAAATCTTCTCCTACTTAGGGCTGTACCATCCCACTTCCTTTAGAGCTCCCTACTCCCACTCCCCTGACCCCACTGTACCTTGAAAGACAGCCTGTAAGGGTGAAGTCTGGGATGTACCATACACCAGAACATGAAAGCATCGAGCATCGAGGCTCCAGTTCAGAGCACGGAGACAGTTGCATTGCCTCAAATGAAGGCAATGTGACATCTACGAAGGTCAGCATGAAGCCACTGGATAAAATTCTGATTCCACTGAAGTCAATGGCAAAACTATTGCTGACTTCAATGGAGAGAGGATTTCATCCATTGTGTAGGTCTGTAGGGGCTTGAGGTTGGTTGAGGAGAGAAGGGGAACTTAACTGCTTCAGAAAGGTCACCTTGGGTTAAGATAAAGAGCTGTGCTTTAAGCCAACTCTTCAAAGAACCAGCTCACCCATCTTTAGTAAATGCCAACTGTCATTTAACAAAAAAAAGAAACACTTCAAACCATGTTTCAAATCTACTTTAAGTCCTCTCACAATGAAAGCTGCTTATTTTGCTGGAAATTTCTCATTTCTGAATTAAGCAAAATACTTAGAATTTACATCTAAAAGAGAAATCTAATTCTATTTTATTCATGCATATAATTTTAAATAGTCTATTCAAGTCTTAAGCCTGGGTTCTGTCACCACCTTACTAGACTTTTTAATTTATTTTTTTGTTCTTTTCAAACAGCTCAACTGGAAGTTTTATTGGTCTATTCACAGACTATAACACCATCCAGTGTGAAAAAAAGGATGGTGGAGTTTGTTTGGCTGCAGAGATAGAAGAACATAGTAGAATCAGGGAGAAAATCTCATATGACTTAAAAGATAAACCAAGACACTCTTGTTCCATTTCCTGTGATCTCACCTGTTTAAATCTTGTGGTTGGATCTACTCCTGTTTGCTTCATGGAGTCCATAACAGATTTCATCTCTACAGCCTCCTTTATAAGCTGGTGGTTTTCCATTTGTTTGGCTTTGAAAGTGTCAGACTGAAGCTGCTGCTGGTGATTGGAAAGGATCTGTGATTTGCTGGTCTCCTCACCTTTGTTAGAAACTGATGACCCTATTTTAGAGTTATTTTTGCTGGACTCTGGAGTTGAAGGGGCCTTTGAAATAGTGGCAGATGGAACATTCTTCTGCTTGTTGTCATCCTTCCCAATCTCCTTTAAGGGGGGGTCATTCTTCCTTTCACAGTCCCTCCCACTTTGTGCCATTTTCTGTTCTGCTAGTCTCTGGTCCTCATAGTATTTTTCATACTGCTGCCTGTAAGCAGGGTTGGAGGCCATTAAGGACTTTTGGTCCATATAGAGCCCATAGGCATATTGTCCATAATAAAGTGACTGAGCAAGTGCAGGGTGTCTTTGAGTTATTACTGACTGATGTTGCGGCTGCAAATTAGAGGAAGTGCTTTCGCTTTTCTTGGCATCTGATGATTCTGCCTTCTCTTTCTTTTCAGCCTCTTCCTCAGCCTCTTTTTTAATCTTCAGCCCCTGTGGAGTACTGCTGTTCCCAGCTGCTGGGGCACTGACCTGTCCAGAGTGCAAGTAACTTGGGGAATAATATGGATCGTAGCCATGGTAATAGGGAGAATGAGACTCTTTTGCTTGAGCTGATTGTGCTGTGGTTGAAGAATGTC
This sequence comes from Pardalotus punctatus, assembly GCA_013400915.1. Taxonomy (NCBI): domain Eukaryota; kingdom Metazoa; phylum Chordata; class Aves; order Passeriformes; family Pardalotidae; genus Pardalotus; species Pardalotus punctatus. The sequence continues at coordinate 341,936 of VZTX01011781.1, forward strand.
CTTTTACAACACCATCTTTATTAGAAATAATATCTGATGGAGAGCTGGCCTTTGAGCTCATGCCCTCTGACCTGCTGTCAGAGCCACCATCATCAGCTGCATCAGAAATATCTGAGTAAGCAGGGCTGTTGGTTTTAGTGGCCGTGCTGTCTGCGCCATTCTGTGTCAACACGTGCAGTGGGGCCATGGCAGATTGTCCATTCACCAAAGTGCTGCATTCCATCCTGGAGGCACTCCCTATGGAAGGGCTGGGCGCATTGTCTGTGAATGTGTAAACTTTATCAGCTTCAGCCTTAATACTTGCCATCCTGCTCTCTTGAGACTCTGACAGTCCATTAGCTAGCACTTCATTCTTGTTGAGATGGTCCTTTAAAAAATGTCCAGATAAGTCTTTTCCAGACCCTTTTGAATCCTCCAGCTTCCCCAGCTTAGAATCCACCTTGGGGCTGCCTGCCTCTTTGCTTTCTTTGTCCTTCAGCTTTCGCTTCTCCTTTTTCTTTTTGTCTTTGAGTGATGTGAGAGCTGGGTTTACAGTGCTTGGCTCTCCCATAATTGTGGGCTTTGGTTGAATAGGTTTCAGTGGAGGGCTCTTTGGTGTAGCCTGAACAATAGTAGTTGTTAGAGAGGGCAGTCCCGGTATTGTCCCTGTAGTGGTGGTTGTAAAGGCTGTAGTAGGTATAGCTATTAACTGGGGAGGAGTTGGTGCTGGTGCTGGGGCAATGGGCCTGGCTGTTTTCAGTTTGGAAAGGTTTTTGTCCACTTTGCAATTGTTTGACTTCTTGCCTTTATCACCCAAACTCTTCTTGTCGATTAATCCTTCAGCCTCCAATTTCGGCATTTCGGTTTGCAAATTGCCATCTGCTACTGAGCAATTATCCAGTGTGGCTGCCATGTTAGAAATTACCGGAAGGCTGTTCAATTCACTGTTCAGACCCTTCTTTTTGCCAGAGTTCTTACCAGTTTTGGAACTGATAACTAAGCCAGGGCCATTGCTGGTCATTTCCCTCTTCCCCTTGGGGGTCCCTGGGGTAGCAATGGAGGAAGGAGATGTCGGTGCTTTTAGCGGATCAAAGCCTGGCAAATTTGTGCTTTGCTCACTGCATTCAAGTGCCACATTACTCAGTGCTTCCTCGCAGTCTGAAATTTTGTCTTCACTGTCAGGCTCAAACTCCAGTTTGTTTTCTGGGTCTAAGTGTGCATGAGCCTGATGGTAACGTAATCCATTAATGTGCTTGTACTTCTTGTTGCAGTTGGGGTGAGGACAGTCAATTAGCACTGGGGAGGAGCAGCCTTGGTCCAAAAAAGTAGTCTCAGGCTTCCCCTGTGGGGTGGTGGGAGTGCTTCTAGAGTTAGTACGAATGCGTTTTCCAGACTTACTGTCCTCTGAACTGGAGTTCAAATCTAGCTCCATAGGAGGCTTAGTTTTCCTCTTGTTTGTGGATGAGGGGCTGGCTTTGACTTCATCCATGGCACAGTTTGGGGGTGTTCTGCGCCCACTTGAGTTAAGGCTGCCCCTCCTCCCCTTCCCATTGGCACCACCTCGATTTTTATTCTGAAGTCCTCTGGACTCTGCAAAACTCGCATCATTCCCAGGTACAGCCGCAGCTGCAGCGGACCTTGCCCGCTTTCCCCTGCCCCGTCCTCCGCGCATTTCCAGGTCACTTGTTGGCGATTCACAAAACCTGTAAAAACAACAGATTTCATCAGCAGGAGCCATGAACTAAAAAAAAGTAAAAAATACCACCACCATGCTCTGTAAGAGAACCTTCACATACTGTTAAAAGAAAGATGTCCTTTTGACAAATGAGAATGTTACAGTGTCAAAGGCAAAGCCATTAAAAAAGGACAAAAAATGTTAAGGCCACATCCACCTAATTAGAACAATGGAGCAAAAAATTTTGCTAACTTACAGAAATGCATTTCAAAATTAACTGCTCTGACTGAATCCCATGTATTTCCCCTTCCATCTTAAAAATACAAAATAAAATAAAAAAGAACTTCCACCCCACATTTCACCCTGGAACAGAGAACTACTCGTTTCACTGGTGCATGTTTTCAATTATAACCAGTTGTGCTTTATTAATTTCTGTACAGTCTCCTGCCTGAGATTAGGGGTTAAAATACAGCAGAGAAAAAACAGATTCAGAATGTTTGCCTACCTAGGAGGGGCCCAGTCATGCTTTGTGCAGTCCAACAGTGTTCCCACGTAAGTCTTGTTCCTCCATGTAACGTTTACCACTAGGACACCTGTCAGTGAGCAAAAAATAAAGTATTATCACGGTCAGAACAATAACTGGGATAGGCTTTTTCGTTTCTTTGGGGTTCTTTTTTTGTTGGTTTTTTTCCCCCTGTCCTTCCTGTCCTTCCCCCACCAAGTGAGATGTTTACTCTCATTTGCTTTCAAACACTCTGGTCTATATTCTTCCTCTTTTCTGGTTTCAGTGACCTCAAGTTAAAACCCACAGGAAAGGCACCAAACGACAAAGAACAAGAATGTGTGCATGCATGTGTGTGCGTCTAAGGCAGCTTGCCTGTGTGACTGTGTGTGTGTAATCAAGATACAGCTGACAGAAGGAAATGGGTTTTGCCATGTCCTGCTGTAAAACAGCAACACTCACCTCTTAATTTTGCTATTATTGCACATAATTGCTTTCACTTGGCAGCCAGCCAGCATAAACTAAGTGCCAGTTACAGTGTTTAAATCAGAAGGTGACTGGGAAGAATAATCTGCTTTGCTTTGAACAATATGATAATGATGTTTCTATTTACTTGAAATTACACATATCCAAGCACACAAACACACACACATATGCACTGAAAGTTTTGTTCAGCATATATAGCTGGAAAAATGTATTATTTGTCTTGCTTTAGCTTCTGTGGAAAGAGAGGGACTAGACATGAAACTTCAACCATACAACAGTGAGGTAAGAGTAATTGCAATATATATTTATATAGGAAGATGAATCCTTTAAAAAACCTACTGTAATTTAATTGCTTTTCCACTTACGAGTTTTATTAAATGCAAATTTGTCTGCCTAAAGCAGAATTCTAATTTCATTTTATTTGAATTATCCCTGTAAAATTTATGAATGATAAGGTTATTGTAAGTAACAAGAAAATAAATGTAGGGGATGTAATTCAGATGTTTTCAGGTTGCCCTCAAAAGCTTCTTCACATAATTTATCATCACATTTATGGACTAGCCAGCATAATGACCCCTTTAATTCACTAACTGCCACAGATAAACATAAGGTAGTATTATTGAACCTCTTCTCATTAGAGCACACACTGAAATAAAAAATACATTTTATCTAACAAAGAAAGGCACAATACAAAATGTTCCAAGTTTATGAGAGGAGTGAAGACACCAACTAGCAGCTGACAGCCTTGTTTTTCCTCTACACTTCCTTTAGTCTCTCTGCAGTGTCTCTGAAACAGATACGATGATGGTATTGTGCCAGAATGTTTCCAGCCCATCTTTTTGCTTTGTCTTACCAGCTCAATTTCTAATTTTTGCACTAAAACCATCCTTCTCTGCTGCACTGAGGTGAAGTTAACACGCAACCAGCCGTTTATTTCCTTGGGGGTCTTTTAGCAGCAGGGAAGTATTTTACATGTTGTTAGCAGAGGTACTAGGGAAGAAGAGATTTCTTTGAAAATTCTCTGTAGCATATTTGAAATTTATCCCCCATATGGTTTTTCACTGCAATTAGGTGACTGCAATTTTGTACACTGGGGGAACTGGTCTGAAGCATGAAAGATATACAGCACTTCCAGCCAGTGTCAGAGCCAGGCTCTGAGTACCTAGAAGGATCATGGTGGAGGTGTTTAAAGAGAGACTCCATATGACACTCATCAGTGTAAGATTCCACAGAACTGGCAGGGAAGGTAGCTCATTTACTCATCTAAGATTATCACAGAAATGGGTGAGGAGAATATAAGTAACGCGGGAGGCAGGACTGATCTAAGGAAACATGCAACTGATGGAGGCTTATTGAACCAAAGCACCGTAAAATGAAAATGGAGATGACTGAGTTGGTAATCCACACTATGTGCTTGATGTAGCACTGAAGAGAAAGGATTATTCTTCCTGCACTTAGTCAGGGAGCACTATTTGTCCTGGCACAGTTCAAGCTCAAAACAAGAACCTCAGCTGAGCCTGCTCTGTCCCAGGGGCAGTACACCAACAGTACTAGAGCAGCGTCCAGCTCACTGGCCAGGAGCTCAGGCATGCACTGACCCTTCTTGGGGCCATGCCAGCTCCTCTCTGTGCATGTGTGTGCCCAGGTACCCCCACCATCTTCTGAAGGAACATATCACACACATGACCAAACCTCTCTAGGGCTGTGTCAAGTCATAAGAAGTCCCTGTAATGAGACTCCCTATTACATTAGACTACACATCATGTAGCAATGATTTATTTAACATTGCCTGAACAAGACAGAAAATGCAAAGACAGTCTGAGGAACCCACACGTTTCATACTGTCTGAACACAGAGATATATTTTCACCTTAAAAAAAAGCCCAAGAGGCTAAACTTTGAAAAACACATATTACTGAAGAATGGGAAAAAATTCAGATGCTTGTAATTAAGAGTACCTGAGGGTATTTGGACTCTCTAAGATTCTAAGTCAGAAGGAAACCTAGCCAAATATCTATTTCTGTTCTTGTGAGGTTGGATCAAACAACAGTGAATATATACTACATGCAAATGTTTCTTCAAGCAACTAAAAGTGTCAACTCAAAAGATTTTGATGAATTACCAGAGCACAGTTCACAAGAATTGGTTGTAATAGAGAAAAACTTATCTCCTGAAAATAACGGTATAAATTTCTTGATTTAATTTGGTTTATCATTCCATTTGCAAACTATGTAACTATTAACAGTTACAGTATTTCTGAAATTAGCAATAATCACTTCAGTCTTCAGCATCATATGTCCTAAATTAAAGCAAGCTATAATATGAAAATTGAAAGTTCTGAAGTCACTACCCATGCTACTCTTTAACATTAAAGAGTAGACACAGTAAGTAGTAAATATTTTACGTGTGGGAATTACAAAATGGTGTCTAACATAAAAAATGGGGTACGTTACCCAGAAGTTTTACAGTTCACCTACTGTACTTTTTCTGCCAAAATCCATTAGCCAAGGCAGGAGCATACCCAAAAGTATCCATGTGTGACAATGCTACACACAGGATGTCATCTAGTGCCCACCACTGTCAACAGAAACTCCTTTAACACCAAAGGTAATGTCATTAGCCTTTGAGGAGCAAGGAAACATTCTGTATTTTTCTGGTTTCCTTCACAGTATATGTACAATTATGAGCTCTTTTTCTTTACTCATCACATTCATAATCACAATGTTTATGGCAAACAATTTCCCAGACAGGAAAACCTAATATATGCCTATAGAGCAAAACCATTTTTTGCAGGCAATTCTAACAGACAAAATGTACAAAACAACTATGACAATTTGTACTTGAATTTTGCTATGGAATGAAAAGTCACATGTCACAAAAGTGGCATGTAAGAATAATTCCAGAAACCTACAGAAAAAAACACTTTTACGAATTCTGTGGATATGATATATCTATTCTTCCTCCTGTCCTCTCTTCCTCCTTTTCAGTGACTGCGTAACAAAGACCAGAACCAAAATTTGCTGTTTACTATTAACTATATCCCATAGAATGAAATACATAATCACACACTGGAACTGAAGTAACTAAACTTGTTGCTAAGAAATGCAGATGTGCTATTTTGACATAAAAACACCACAATCAAAGGCATGTTCAGTACCAAACAAGGGTATTGTTCATATGGACTACTCTGGCACTGCACTTTCAGAAGACACCTTAAGCTTGTAAGGATCTACTCTACACTCTTGCAGATGTTCCTTCATTTAAAGACAAAAAAACCACTGCAGTATCTAGTCTAAGACAGATACTAATGTCTTTGCTTTCTTGACTGTTTTCTGCAACGAGCATAAGCCAAGAATTTTTATGTTCGTATTCAAAACTTTGAAAATGAGATCATGTGGTGAGGAATCAAATTATCACATTACTACCTTAAATGCAGGCCCCAGTTTTTAAAAGTACTGGCTTTAGAAAACAAACACGTTCAAATTCCAATACAAGTAGACCTTACTCAATTAATAAGACTGGAAAGCCTGACTTTGTTTTTACAGCATAGGCTGCTCTTGCATTCAGATCACAGCAAATACTACAAAATCCTGGTTTAGTTCAAGCTGATTCTTTTACCAGAGAACTCAGAAGACCAGTTATCTGAATGAGTAAGCCTTCAGAATCTGGCTGAAGGTACCTGCAAAATTCTGGAGAAAGAACACCTGTACAAAGCCTTTCTGAACACTTCTGTAACTGATTTGTTGAAGAATATTTAAATGATCTTTCAAAACTAGGAACCATTTGTCTGCTTTTCACTCATCAAAAGTCATGTATGTTTGAAAAGTTACATAAATTTTAAAAGTCACATAAGTCAATTATGTTTAAACATAAGGGAATTCCTATGTGGTCAAAATTCCAAAATAACAGTTCTGCCTACTACCTTTACTATTCTGAGAATAATTTTACAACAACTTTTGCTGATGCCAGAGAAACATCTCTAAAGCATACTATACTTTGTAGGATTTTTTTTGCAAGATTACTTCTTTAAAGGGTTAATACAATAAATTCTTGTAGCAAAAATCACTGTGTTTGAAGAACATAGTAGTTCTTCAAGGCTGAGATGCAATCCTTGATACAGAGAAGCATCACATCATTACTTGATGTAACATTACAGTAAAATCAACCCCTTGTATCTTTTTGATTAGTGAATCTACAAATTTGTTTGCAAATTCAATTTGCCTTTTTTCCCAGCCCTGCCAAGTACAAATAATACAGACACGCCTGGGATAGCCAAACCATGGAATATCTGTCATCACAGAGTACACCACCACTATGGATTAAACATATTTTATTTTACATCTGGCACTGCAATTATTTTGGTCCCACATGTATCTGACATCACCTTCTAACAATACCTAAAGTATATGAAGTGCAAAAAGCTGTGAGACAAAAATCTATATTCTTAGTATTATCTCAAGCTTTTTTATTGCCATTGGTTTAGTAAAAGCAGTATATACTCATTTGCCTCACAACTACCATACCCACCACATCATCATCAATCCCAGATCCATATATACACCTGCAATTCATCCAGACATAAAAAACACAGAACTGTTTATATTAGACTTGCAATGCAAATGGCTTATTTCTCCCTGATTGCTTCCATCCAGAAAGTAATCTAAAATTAACAGTAAACATTCTCCATATGAAGCCACATCTTCTACACTGAATGCTGATCTGGGAGATGTATAGTTTATTTACTACTTTAATCACACTCTCTGTCTAGCACAGCACAAGAACTTAGCTACATCTACTGCAGGTGCACATGTAACAACATCAGCCAGCCTGAGAATGTAATGATAGTCAGGTGGCCTGAAAACCCAAGACTGGTGGGTTGGCTTTTTTTGCTTTGTTTGTTGGTGGTATTCTTGGGGGGCTTTTTTTCCCTTTTCTTTTCTTTTCTTTTCTTTTCTTTTCTTTTCTTTTCTTTTCTTTTCTTTTCTTTTCTTTTCTTTTCTTTTCTTTTCTTTTCTTTTCTTTTCTTTTCTTTTCTTTTCTTTTCTTTTCTTTTCTTTTCTTTTCTTTTTTTCTTTTCTTTTCTCCTTTTTTTAAAAAAAGCCTTATTGCTCCAGTGAATGTCTGAAAAGTCACTTTAACCACATCCTGTAATCAAACCATCTGGAGCACAGATCTGCAATTAGTCATCCTGGGCACTGGACTTTATCTGAACAAATACTGTACAGCAATAAAGATGAGAAGATTGGACAGCATCAAGGAAAAGAAGCATACTGAAATACTGCTGGTATAGTCACAATCTGCTGAGGCGCTTAGCTGTGGTGTTATTTTCGTATTCTGTACTTTATGACAGCATAGCAAGTTTAAAGGTTATAGGGCTGAGAGGCTAAAACCTGCTATTTTAATCAAGGTTGCCCGGCTGGTGGCTAAAGCTGGGCTACAAACTACAATAGCTGCTGCAACAGCGTAACAGAGTAAGATCATATCTGTGTGATTTCCAGAAAGTTCTGACTAATGACAACCTAAATTTTATGTATACTTTATTTGAATGTCATATCCTTTCTTTTCTTTTCATTATGAAGTCATTAGTAAAATGTAGGAGCTACCACCCTAGTTTGAAAATTGCTGTTACACAGAATCTATTCCCTGGACTTGCACTGCATATTCGCATTTGCATTCAAAAAAGAAGCAGCACTTATACAGTGAGAACTACAGAAAGTAGTTCTTGGACACTTGGAGCTGGGGCCATTAAGCAGACAACTTTTTAATCCCACCTAATAACAACTGTAATCGATTTTCTTAATCTAGAAGTTTATCCCAGTGAATATAAAAGAATAAACACTGAAATAACTGAAGAAATCCTGTTTCCCATGAGCCCATGTGGTAAATACACAAAAGAATACAAGCCACTTCCATCACTGTCACGTCTCCCGCATCCTTTGTTCTGAAGCCTGATGGGCTGTATTGATTTGGGAAAATCATTGAACTTCTTGGAAAACTAGACCCTAGCTTATTCACCACCATCTATTTCTTTCTCATGAAGACAGCTGGTCAATATTCAGTCGACTGGTCAGCTAAAAGAAGCTCTGGTTTCATTTCTTTTTCCTGCCTCCCTAGCAACATTATCCTTTTCCAGCTTTAGTATAAAAAAACCCCAGCACATTAGGAAGACATGTAGCTGAGGGTAAGCTGAAATGGTAGCTCCTCTGGGCAAAGCTGTGACAGAAATGCTAGAGGCAGGTTGGCTCTGGAAAACAGGGCAGCATCTAATCAAAGAGCTCATGTCCCTTATTAATTATAATGATAAATTTTTTTTTTCAGTGTATACATTTCTTCTAAAGATGGTCTGCCAAACAAATAACCAGTGACCAAGATCTAAATGCAAATGGTGAGCTGCAATAAATATGAATGGTCCTAATCAAATACAAGGCTAAATTTCACACTCATTGAAAGACTAATAAAAGACTCAACGAAAACTGGGTAATACCCCTGAAATTACATCAGATTGGGTCCCAAATGGCTTGTTGATTTATCCACAACTAAATAGTTCTACTAAAATATGAGCTGCTTAGAGTGGTGATTTTGAAAAGTATGAAGACAGAGCAACCCACATAATTTTCTCCTGCCAGATTTATATCAAAGTGATTAGAATTTGGCAGGACTAGGAAAACTTTTGGATAAATTGCTGTTACACCTCTTGAATGTCAGACCGCATGATTGCAGTGTTTACAGGAAAATGTGCAATTAATGTTATTATAAACTAACTATAGGCTTCTGACCTCTAGAGTACAACTAAAGAGTTAGCTTTCGTGCAACACTTACATTTTCTTTGGCCAGAGTAACTGAACAACTTCACTGTTTCACTGCAGCTTGAGAATAAAACTGCAGTATTACTTTATTTCAGCTGGTACTAAAAATGTAAGTTGAAAATCATTTAACATCTGTGTGTTCTGAAAAAAACATATCTGTTTCAGATATGAGGTATTTTGTTTCTAGCAATTTTTTTTTTTTTTACTTCAGTAATCATAACTGTGATTCACATAGCCTGACAGTGAAAAGTGTCACAGTTTCAATTTTAGAAGAAGGAAATGCTGTTGTGTAATCCCCTGAATTTCCCACTCACTTCTTAAGGAGTGTTATTTCAGCTCCTATGTTGCTGGCCTGTTGAACACATGGACACTCTTCTGACTTCTTGTAGAGCAAAAGAAAAAGAAGGCCCACAATCCACTGCCTTTGCTGGTGCTCTAGGACCATATGTTACTTGAGATAAGCAACAGAACATAGGGCTTTTCCACTAATCTGTCACACTTGTTTCCTGCACTTTATATTAATTACAGGAACTCTTCAGCTACTTACTTCTCTCCCAAACTCTTTCTCCCTTAAAAGCAAGTAAATAGCAAAGCAAAACAAGCCTGGAGAGTGGGGGGAAGAGCTATTGTTTCAATACAAGAAGTAAGGCCAAAAAAAGTGAAAACCAAGACAATTTTTTCTCACCCAGACAAGCATTCAGGAGTTCCTTTTAAGAATTATCTGTCTCATTTCTATTCTTCTTCTCAGACACCAGACCACAGAAATACTGTTTCCACCAGCAGACTGTAGAGAAACAGCTGCAAAAATGGGGAAGCTGGTAAAAATTTATGTGTGTATGCATGTGTGTGTATCTATAAAATAAAACAAAAAAACAACAAAAATCCCAAAACCTCTTAAGGAGCTCATACATTTTTTTTTCTTCTTAAGGCAAGTATTAGGATAACTCAAGAGAAGTTTGTGTCCCAGCCCTGAACTCTGCTACTGTAGGGGCTCGATGAGTAAAACCTAAGCACATAACAGATGACAAAATGCACCTATAAACCTTCAGGTGTCTTTGGTGATTAGTTTCCCAGAGCTGTACATCATGATAAAGACCTGCCAGGTGCAAACACTGGTACAATTATTTATCAAACAGTAGAGTAGCTAATGAAACATAAAAGAATGGAAGACAGAAGACAGAGAATTTATGGAAAAGAAACAGCATGAATAAATAAACAATTCCAATCCCAAACCATGAAAATTCTTCCAAATCTGTAGACTGCAGATACCAGAATTGCAGTCGAGCCAGACAGACAATTTTGTTCAACCTCAAAGAGCTGCTGCTGATCCATGTACCTCATTGGGATTGAGAAGCAGAGCCCCTTATAAATTATGATGCTTTATTTAAAGTCAAAGCATTTATTTGCTTTTGTGCCAGCTTTGGATCCTTTTCATCTCTAGCTACCAGGCCCAAGAGAGAACGCACTCCTGTAGCTCTGCTGGCAGCCAGCTGTGGCCTCAGTAAATCATAAAGCCTCCTAAAAAGGCGCTCTTTACAAAGGCCAACTGCAGTTAGCAGACATGATAACTTCTCTATTATTCCACTCACTAGAATTTAAAATAGCAATTTAAAGCAGTGGCTGAAAATATTGAAATCTACTGAACTGCATTTTACATCTTTCTCTCCCTCTCTCTTTGCATTAAGCTTCACTGATTTCATGAAGACTTCATTGTCTTCAGCTTGGGAAAAGGGTAAGGGAAAAGGTAAACACTAAGACAGACACATCCAAGACAAAGGGGAGGGAAATAAAAACATTTGGGATTTCTTCTGCAGAACTCCCTCAGGTTTTCTTATTACAGCTAAGAGGAGACAAGTAACTCTTCTTTCATTTAGTTTGTGGAACTTGCAGGGACACATCTTTTATGATTGTGGATATAAACTCTATTAAGATCTTAATAATACAGTAATATGCCACCATCAATCTTCACGGCAAAATACATAAAGATAAAAGTGGTGTATAGTCAAGCATTGGGTGTACATGAGAGTCCTATGAAAACTTCAAGTGTAAATGATGAATTCCTTCCTCTACCTCTTTCCCTCTCACACACAAAAAATTTGGCGTGGCCAGGTCCAGCATTTCAATTTTTCCTCTGTCTAGAAAAAGCACATCAAGAACCTTACACTTGTGGGGCTCTTCTTCCTACACAATTGCTTCAGTTTAGGATTTAGTGTAACCTTATTTTGAGGTCCTTTGTTACTATACCTAACAGATTTTAAACCAAACTATGCTTGAAATTTCACCTTCTAGATTTGAAGACCACAAAACAAATATTATGCATTGCCAAAATTGTATGTTACATAATTTTTACAGTTCTTATACCACAAAAGAGTTATTTTCTTTGAAAAATAGTAGGTAGTGCGATCCTTCCCATTATAAAACTCTTGCATTTTTGTGGTGGAAAAGATTCCCCTAGCAGTCAAAAGTGTTTCAGTTACACACTTAAGATACCAGTTCAGTTTTGTAAACAAGCCTAATGAACTGTGACTAATAGTGCTCTCCTTGAGCAGAAGTAAGGTAAAAGGGCTTTTGTTACCATCTACTGAAGCAAAGTAGTGATTTTGCTGGGACAGAACAAAAGTGAGCTACTTGTCAGCTAACCTATTTCAACAGGTGTCAAAATTCTGCAGACAAGTTTGCCAAGATTTTCCTTCCTAAGTTTTAAATTATCTCCTGAGTGAGTAAAATAGTAAAACATTTAGTTAACCAGTTGGCTTATTCCAGCTGCTCTACCATACAGATGCAATGCAAAGGCAAGCTACCAGCAAAATAATATCCCACTAGAGATGAGTATACTTTCTGTGAGACTTTCCTTTTCTTGCCAGCAACTGGTTGAACAATTTTAAGTATCCTTTGTGAATGCTTGTCCCACTTTTTCCACTTATTAATAGCAGTCTGGCCAGTTTACCCAGGCCTGCTGTGATCTGTGCCTCTACTACAGCTCCTCTTGGCTTTTTCATGCACTTGAGCTGATCAACCTTTGACCCTCATAGGTTTAGAAACAAAACTATTTAGACACTGAAGACAGCCCAGTGTTGCATAAAATATAGGCAAAAAGTTAGGAAGCTAGGAAACCTAATATAATCAGCTAAAAATCTTTACGTTTCTTTTGGCAATGTAATGTCCCTCAAAGGATTATCATAGGCATGCCCTCCCTCATCAAAAGTGCAAACAACATGATGACAGAAACACATATTTCTATACTGGGAGACTGTTTTCCCATGTCGCTACAGTGGGGGGAGGGCAGGGGGAAGGACTGGACTTTCAGACATGACTTAATTATTTCCTTGGTTAGACAAACAGTTTCAAGATAAAGCTTGCTTTACTCCAGAATCTACACACAAATTTCTGTATAAATTATTGACTGCACTTTGGCCTCATCTGAAATGTTGGCCCCTGAGGCTGATAAGCTCTGACCCCAGGTGACACATCCAGCCCTCTCACAAGAGGCAGAAACATTATTGCTTTGCACTGAGGACTGCAGCCCAAGAGCCAATCAATCAAGCTCCCTGACAGCTTTTACAGCCTCCTCACATTAGGCCTAAGTCAAACTCCAGGGCTCCTATTGTTCACATTATTCTTTTCTTCCTCTGCTCTGATGAAGTTAGAGCAAGTCCAAGGCTTCAATGAAAAAGAAAGACTATTATGAGGAGCTCAGAGTTTATTGACTCTGAACTGTACAACAATGGCCCCAAAGGCTTTTTCTCATAAGTAACACATTCCTAATTGCTAATAATCATAGGTAACAAAGATCAGTCCTTAGACTCAGACTTATGTGAAAGAAAGGTGTAACACTTAAACAGATAGAACTGTCACCTTTACATACTAAGAAAGATTTTCTAAGGATAGCCTTTCAGTCACATGAACTGTCATATAAACATCATGTACCACAACACAGACTGTGTATTAGAAAACCAGTGACCATAACAGATTTGATTAAAGATATCCCTTGTGGAATTGTGCTATGCTAACTGTAGACAAATAGATATGTTCTTCTTTAGTCACCCTATAGTATTTCAAGATCAATATCACATTGTGCTCAAAATGGAAAAACACTTTCAGAACTAATCATGATGTCATTATTTCTTCCCAGTGTTGTTCTGAGGTCTGAAGATCATTTAAGTGGGACTTCTGTATGCGTGACATAGAAGAACATTGACTTGACCTTGAAAAAATTCACCTTTCATTATTACTATTAATTTTAAACAACTCTGTATGATTTCAGCTGCATACATAAATCTTACTACCACCAACAGATGCTGTTACCACATACACAAAAACCTTTTAAGTGTAAGGATTTCAACATTGCATACCATGACTAGAATTTGCACTTGGTGAAGTCTTCCTTGTCTTTTTGGTTTTTGTGGTAGTTTTTAGTTTTTGGGTTTTTTTGGGTTTTTGGTTTGGTTTTTTTTTTTTTGAGGGGGGGGGGGGGGGGTTTTTTTTTAAATTAACTTAGCTGTAGCCTTAGATGACTCTGCCATTTTAACTTCAGCTTTTAGGAAAGAATCATCTCATTTTCAATTACAGAGAAGAAATTGGTAGTCGTAAGTGAAGAGTTATTGACTTCCTTAAACCTGAATATCAGTACCAAGGCAGTGAGACCTATTTTCAATTAAACTGTTTCATCCACATATTTTTTTGTGCTCTGAATTCACAAACGCACTGAACTGGTATAAGACCCAGAGAGCTTTCTGGGAAGGTACTGGCTGAAAGAACAGCAGTTTCCTTCTGCTAAATCCTCTGACACAGCAGCTTGCCTTTTCAACTGTCATTCAGTCCAATGTGGCTTTTCATACAAAACGAGAGGAGATCAAGCGCAAACTAAAAGCTTGTTTCAAATGAAGGATTCCCTTCCCTCCCTGGCTTTCAGCTGAAAGCATATTTACGCCCTGAGAAGAATGAGAAGGACTCATAATTCATAGTCTATCAAATACCTTGTTTTCAGATTGTGCTGAAGATGAAATTTCACAGTTATTTTGGTGGACATTTGAATAATCAGAGCAGTAAGCACTGGTAGCACTGGAATAGCACAATAAAAAGTAAAAATACAGCAGGCCTTTCAATTTATTTATGTAGATACTGTGGATCAAACAGTCACAGTATTAGTAACTCAAGTTTTTATCCTTACAAATATCTTTTATTTCCTTTCTTTTAAATAGTACCAACATTAAATTTCTTGTCCCTACAGGGACATAAAACATGACTGAGAAAAACCAGCCAAGCAGTGCAAAAAGGTAAGGTGAGCAGCACCTGGGACCATACAGGACTTGTAGTGTGCAAGGATTCCTGTTTACAATGCTGTCAATTAGCTCTCACTCACAGGCACTGTGTTCAGCTTGAGCATTTTTTTAAGGGAAATAAATGTAATGCTATTCTCGTCAACTTACAAAGCTGACAAGTAATGCTGCTATATTTAATCTAAATGCTGTTTTTCATGGGTGCTCTGAATGATATCTAATTTGGAAAAATGACAGTGATTTTGCTGAGCTTTCCAAAATCAACAACCATTTTAGCTGAACAAAACAAAAGGCTGCTGAAGCACATTTATCTCTCTGATGATGTATATTCACTAAGTGCAGACCATAACCCACCTACTCAGAGCAGCTTTAGACAGCTAGCCTCACCCACAGACCCTTGCCATTTAATGAACAGTCATAGCCAACAAATCTTTTACCAACAGCCAGACAGTTGTTACTCCTTTGGACTCCAGGCCCAAAAGAGAAATTTGTCACAGCTTAAATAAATTTTACAGATGTAATAGGTAAACGCAATAAAGAAAACAGGGCTTTTTATAAAACAAAAATCGATGGAGCAGAAAGCTGTTCCTTCAGACTGTGCGCAGGCGCACGGGGCTTCTGCTGAAGTGAAAGAGACAATGAAGGTTAGGAAGCATGAAATGACAGCCTTTTTTGCTTTTCAGGGAACGTAAATTTTATTCACAGAACGTAAATCTCAAAGTCATGGTTTTCAATCTGCATGCATGAACACACAAGATTGATTTCAAGGAGATTTGGAAGTATTTAACTCATTGCTCAGAGATGCAAATCCCATCTTGTACAATCATTATTGTAGAAATAAGAGAAAAAAAATGGGTGATGTTTCAAGGGCTCTGCCTATACATTTTCATTTTTCAGATAGTCACAGATCACTAAGCTTCCATTTCAAATATGGACATGTCTGTATTGAAGCACACAAATAAAGCTGTGTAAGTTCGGTATGTATTAGGGCAGCTTAAAACTCTTAATGAATAATACAGCTTAAATGAAAGACGATCCTGAATATTTTCGCCACAACATAAGACACCCAGGCTTAAACATTCCTCCCTAAATGCAGGAAAACATAGTTCAAATGCTTCAGTAAGTGCGGCAGCAAACCTAATTTGGATGCAGTGCTGAAAAATTTTTGGAAATGTATATAAATATTTCTTCACTTTGGCACATCTGTTGCAGCTCAGAGTGGTTTTTATAATTCAATACCTCTTTCATGTTACTTCACTGCTTATCATAAAACAAATCAGGTAGAAAAAAACTGCTGTTGTTAAATTAAAAATCTCAAACCACAGATTCTTAAGCATGGTGTGTCAAGTTAATACATGGTATCATTAAAAATTCTCTGAAGTGCAGCCTTTTCTAACAGAAAACAGATCTATTCTTGAACACAGATGAGCTTCCTCTGTGTCAATAAACACAAACTGATTCTCTTTAAAACACAGAAGAAACTGGTTAATTTCTATCTCAATAAAATTTATGAAGCAATAAAAACTTTGTAGTACAAGTTGTGTGGTTTTTTTCACTTCCTTGTCACATGAATTGATGAGAAAAATCCTTCCCTTCATTCTGTTACACAGATTTGTGCTGCAGAGCACACCGTACACTGACCAAAAGCCCCAAGGGCCTAATTCTGCTTTCCATGCCTCACCTGCTACTTCTTCATAAATTTTGGCAAGAAACATTTTCATTTCCTATCTTTGTGATGACAGTGCTTGTAAACTCGATCACCACTACACTGTCAATTGTGCTTAGTAATGCAGTGTAACTGATGGGGGGCGGGGAGAGGAAAGAAATGTCATGTCTGAACAAGGGTCATACTAGTATTACCCTTCATTATTTATGATAATGAAAATATCAATAAATTTAATTTTTGCAACCCCTGGCAAGGAGAAAGAAAGAGGGGGGAATAACCTGAATGCCTGAAAATATATGCCTGTAACAGCAGGAGCAGAAAAGACTGATAAAGACTTTATGTACAGCATTTAGTCAGATTAAGTACAACTCACTCCATGTTTTATTATCATTTATGTTCCTTCTGGCCACACGAAGAAAGCAGCTTCTGACAGGCCACAAAAGCAAGGCTTCTGGGAATGTTTTGTTCTTTCTCTTCAAATCCTCTGATGCATTTGTTTTCTGATCTCTCACCTAATATAAAACTACAGCTCACTCCTTACATTATCATCTTTGTCAGAACAACTTCCTCTCAGACAGCAGCTAATCCACTGCAGCTAATGGTTTCTGTCAGGATGGAAGCAAGGGAAATGCCATCGTTTACTACATGGAATAATCAGCATACCTCAAATGGACCTCCCCTTTCATGAAATGCTAGTGTGATGTATCAAACCTTTATAATATTGAACTCTCTCAATCCTGATCTGTGAATGCAGTTTCAAAAATACATTTAGCTAATGCATTTTTTCTTATATCTCAGCAGATTGTGGGGGTTCACTGAGGTGGATATTCACCCTCTTACTGGCTGGGAGACAACTGCATGAAAAGACTTCTCTCCTGCTCTTGACTGTCCACACTATTTACATAGAATCTTTTAACTCACCTACCTGCCTTATAATGTGGAGTCTTGTGTTTCAGGAGACAAGGCTGCCTGAAAAGATGTACAATCACCCACCATTTAAAGTGTGACAAGAGTAAGTGTTGGATTCTGCACCTGGGATGGGGCAACCCTGACTGAACAGACAGACTGGAAAATGAGAGGCTGGAAAGCAGAAATGAGTGCCGGAAAGGGGCCTGGGTGTTCCTGGTGGATGAGAAGGTGAACATGAGCCAGCAGTGCCCTGGCAGCCAGGAGGGTCACCCGTGTCCTGGGGGCATCAGGCACAGCATCACCAGCCGGGCAAGGGAGGGGATTGTCCTGCTCTGCTCTGACCTGGGGCAGCCTCACCTCGAGTGCTGGGGGCAGCTTTGGGTGCCACAACACAAAAAAGACATTGAGCTGTTTGAGAGTGTCCAAAGGAGGCCACGAGGATGGTGCAGGGCCCTGAGGGGAAGCCGTGTGAGGAGTGGCTGAGGTCACTTGGTCTGTTCAGCCTGGAGAAGAGGAGACTGAGGGGAGACCTCACTGCAGTTACAGCTTCCTCCTGAGGGGAAGAGGAGGGGCAGGCACTGATCTGTTCTCTGTGGTGACAGTGACAGGACCTGAGGGAATGGACTGAAGTTGCTTCAGGGGAGGTTTAGACTGGATATTAGAAAAAGTTCTTCACTCAGAGGGTGTTGGGCACTGGAACAGCTCCCCAGGGAAGTGGTCACAGCACCAGCCTGACAGAGTTCAATAAATATTTGGACAGTACTTGCAGGCACATGGTGTGACTCTTGGGGTGTCGTGCATAAGGCCCGATTTGGACTTGATGATCTTCGTGGATCCCTTCCAACTCAGTATATTCTATGATTTTATGAAGATAACCATCTGAAACCACAAAAGTAATCAGCAAAATGTGATACTGTACTTGTTTTGTGTTCCCTTATGCTTTCTGTGCAATATTCACCAGCAGATTAAGGCCACTTGAAAGGAAAGATAGAGAATCTCTCCAATTCAGAGCATGTCATCAGGAAACAAAGCAGCACTGACAAAGGAAGGGTGGCAATGGGGAAAAAAGTCAGACCTCCATATGTCTCCACCCATGGGTTCCTGTTGATGAACCATGTCTCTGAGCAGTAGACAACCAAATGCAGTAACAACAGATGCCACAACAAGAAGTTTGTAACACTTCGAGAAGGTGTGAAAGGAATGACAGTTGGCTGCCTTTTTCAAATCTCTGGCAGAAGCCTCTCTCCTCACCCAGAAGGCAGCCAAGGCTGCGGCACCTTTTCCTCACAGTTTCACTGTGTTCAGAGGTTCTCCCAATGATCTTTGAGTATTTTATTCAAATAATTTCTTAGATTACAGGGGCTGGGTTTCTTCTCATAGACTCTCCTCTATGACAGAGACATAGAAGAGTATTAAAGATCAAAGTAAGACCATACATTTGTTTCAACTGTTAAGGGACATGAGAACATGGAGGTCTTTATGCCTTTTCTGGGAACTGAAGAGAAGTAGGACTGGTGTGCACTGGTAAGGGGTTGTTTTCTCCTGGAAGACCTTTCCAGTTCTGATTGAAACTCTTCTGCAAATGTCATTTTGAGAAAAAAAATTACAATTACCTATGAAAACTCTAAGAAGGAAGAAACTTGCCTGTGAAACAAGGAACACCAGTGCAGATTTGAAAACTTCAGATTTAATAACAGGAACTGATATATTCTTGTTAACAAAGATCGGAAACTGCCAAAAATAGCTACCAGACTACTGAAAAGAAAAAAGAAAAAAAAAGGAAATTAAACTACTAATCAGTGCCCATGGAAAACATTTGTAGATCATTTGTCTTTTTGTCCCTTTCCCTTCACCATACTACAGACAGCCCAAATCCAGTTAGCATCTTACTTTTAAAGAGCCGTATTTTACTTTGCATAGGCCCATGCCAGTCAGAAACATCTGCTTTTTAGTAGAAAACCTCTCAGGGATAGAGAGATGAAAAGGCAGTTGGAGAATTGAATCAGATTCCAAGGAAGAAGGATGAAGGATGCAGAAGAGCTACACTAGAAGAAATCCACATCAGGCTTTTGTGATCTCTTTCTAGCTGATAGGATTGGTGGGCTGGTAAAAAGCCGCTACCTTTACCCTTCATTTGAATGTTTTCAAAACAGCAGGATTCTATTGAAAAACCTCTTGGACAAAGATTCTGTGTTGCCCAACAGATGCATTTTAACTTTCCTGCAAGTTTTGCAAGCTTATATTACTTTTAGCTTCTGTCCTCTGAAAAGGCCCTTTTTCCCTGTTCTTGATAAAACTGCTGAGTGACTAAACACTATTTCTAAGAGCACCAAAATTTGCATTTTTTCCATTAGAAATGCAAACTTGATCAAAAAGTTCATAAGGACTATAGGTATGTTGTTTACACTTTTAGGATCCTGAAGATATAAGAACTTCATGAAACTGCATTTCCTAAACATGAATTTAGCAACTATTCCTTTCAAAAGGTTTTATTGTTTTTTCTCTGAAATTTTTTATCTTTAATCACCTACAGAGTAGACCAAAGACTCGACTCTACCTCAGATGAAAAATGACAAATGGCAAATCTGGTAAACTTGAAAAACTGGCAACTGGAAGTAAAACATCCTCAAACCAAAAGACTGCAAAGTGATTCTTTCAGTAGCTAGACTAAGGTAATTCGGAAATAATTCCATGTAAAATTACATCCACTGAGTTTATTTGAAGTACTTTTAAATTTCACAAGTCAACAGCTAGTGTTTTAGAAAAAATAAGACCTATTTTTTTCTCTGATATGTCTGTCTTTAGGACATATGCATTCCCAGTACATTCAGGAATTGCTGAAAATGAGCCCATAGACCTCCATGGATAGGAGGCTGTACTCTACAGTAGGCTACTCTACAGAAGGCTGTCAGAAACATTAGAGAGTAGAAAGATAATTTATTCACTCCAATATTTAACAGTCACATTGACAGTCAAAGACAACTGCTTCCAGTAAAACTTATGCCAATTTTGGTCTTTGTTTTTGAAAGCAAAGGCATTTCATAAAGAACCTTCCAAATTTATCTGGATTTCAGAGATTCAAAATGATGGTCAATGCAGACATAAAGGATGAAGTTGTGCCTAAATTCTAAACTGCTTTAAACTTACTTTTCTGACTTTGTCTCCCCTGTCCTGCTCAGAAAATGCAGCAGGCACAATCAAAAGTTATGTGGTTATTGGTTAAAGATCTTTTTTCTTAAAGGTTTTCCCAATGGGAGATTACTAAACTACCTGCCTACAATACAATTAGAGAAATATGGGGTTTTCTCTTATGTCCATAGGAAAACATCCTCTTTCTTTTAGAGATTCTAGATGGAGAGAAATGTAATACATTTGTAAGCTAGTTGCTAAGGAGATTCATGCTTAGATAACCAAATGGGTAATGACTGGTCTTTGACAAAACTATATGTCTGACCAACTGAGAAATTCATATGAGATATTTACACTTCATAAAACTTCAGGGGTGCAAGGGAAGACTGTGGAAAGAACCCAAATGAAAGATGAATCAAAGAGAACATTAGTGGTAAAGCTCACTATTACTCTTTCTCTGTCACAGGGAAATCAGCTCCAGGGAAAACAACACAAAACTAGGAAAACCATAAATACTATTACCATTGGACGGCAGGAAGAAAAGTGGAAAGACTAAGAGTGAAATTCTGTCTCTTGAAGGCTCTCTGAGAACTGTCTTATGGATAGCATAAATAAAATAGACCTGGCCTCGTCTTTGAGACCTTGAAGAGTTGGGTTTTTTAGTTCTCTCCAAGCAAAACTCTGTATACAACCAATACCCCTCAAAGAAACAAACAAAAATGCTAATAAAGATTTACTGCTAGACAAGCATTCCATTTAAAACAGTTTGATAAACTGAAGACGAGCAGTATATTCTCACTACTCTCCAAACTGAAACCAATGGCTGTCCTCACAGAAGGCAGATTAGTGTTATTTATGTGCCTCACTCAGACTTGATGGTGTTCTTGGACCTCAATATGCTGTACTATGTTTATAACACTGCCTTCCCTCATTCCTCATAAGACAGCTTTAAAAGATTATGTCACACAAATGCAAAGGTTACTGGAGAAGCATCATTCAAAATGATGAGGCATTACTAGCTAGGTACTGGTATGAAAAATTAAGCTTAAGCCAAGCACAGGGGTAACTTTACAGCAACAAGTACTTGCACTCTCTCCTTATTCTTCCTTTAGCTGTATGGATTCAACAGTTGGTCTTCATTACTAGGCTGTCCATAAGAGAGTTGTTCTCTGTTCCGTATTTGGTTCCCATGAGCCCTTGATTAATAGCTGTCTGCTATAATTTATATATAGCCCTGATTTAGGCAGAACAATTTCCTTTTTATGGCCATTTTAAAATATTTCACTAATGATGTTCAACTAATTTTTAATCTAAGGGTAAAAAAGAAACGAAGAAGGTGACATGGCATGTCCTAGTTTCCTAGGAAATCTCCATGTGAGAAGTTAAAAAAAAAAAACAAACCAAAGCTCCAAAATGAAAACTCAAACCTATTATGAAGTATCCTGATCTCAGAACTGGACTACAGAGCTAAGAGGACCTACAGAGTTGCCCAGTCCATCCCTCCAACTTCTGAAGCGGTATCAGCATCTATCTTGAAAAATGTTCATATAGGTTTTTCTGTAAGGGAAGACTCCATAAGCTGCCAGACAATCTACTCCACAGCCTCAATATCCTTGCTGTTAGAAATGCTTTTCTAATATCTCATTTGAATCTCTCTTGGCACAACTTAAGATCATTGTTTCCTGTCCTTTCTGCCATGGTCACAAAGCATAGACCAAGCCATGATAAACGAGATCTCATCCAACTTAATAATCTCTCCAAACCAACAAAAAAAAACCTCCCAAAACAACAAAATCCCCCAAAACAACAAAAACCAGGCACAAGAAAAACCTAAAAAATCCTAAGTCATTACTGTGATATATTTTCTAACCTATGCTGTGAGGCTGTTTTCTAGCCTTTTCCAGTCAAGATTTGAGTTTGAACAGAGCTGAGGGCAAAATGAAACTTATTAAATCCTGTGATTAGGAACATAATGATATTTACTAGTCTATTTCCACCAAACCATAAATGCACTGTGGCTGACCCAGGCTTTTTGTCATAAACACTTTATACTACAGCAGCAGTTAAGTATTACATATTTTCCAAAAACTATTTCAAGACGTGTGTGGAGGGTAGGAGTTTTTTTAAGGACCAACTAGGAAAGATTGTTTTGCATTGCTTATAATAGAAACCTCTTGTGAGGTCTTCTAAAATAACAATTCAGCAAAAAGCGAATGTGAAGCCACTGAGTCAGCCCCATAAGCCTTTTTTTTTTAAAAAAAGGCAGCTTTCAATGAATCCATTTTAAATGTTTCTCATCCCCCTTCCCCAGTTACTCTTATATAAAAACTCTCCCTCCCAACCCTTTCTCTTTGGAAATTTGGTAACCATAGTTTCTGTGTCCTGCTGAGACTTGTTGTGTAGAGCTGTATTCTACCTGCTATTTAGCTGCTGATAGCAGTGTTTCTGTTGCAATTTATGAGAAATGTCAGTTGAAGGCAGAAAGTATTGTACACACTATATTTTCCCAGCTGGATATCTCCGTGAACAGAAAGCAAAAACATGAATACTCACACACCATACATTTGGGGGAGGGTAGGAAGGAGACTGCAGGGCAAAAAGGCTGCAGGTTAGATGTGATGTTGGGTGGTCTAAAGAAAATCAGTTTGTCAATGGGAAGGTACATCTAATATTATTAGAAAACACCCGAGGTTTTTTATGCAGTCCTTGATGCTGTACCACCAATACATTGGTGCTATACACCAGTGCTGACTCTGCAAATGCCTCTTTCGTTTACACATGGAAGTTGTACTGCTGCATTTTGAAAACTCTCACATTCAACTACTTGTTTCTCAGACTCAAGTCTGCAGGTTCTTGTGTAATGTTTAGCACAAAGACACTTTAATCCTGAATACTGTTTAGCCACTTCAACAGTATTTATACCTGAGGGTGTTTTGGGGTCTCCCCAGGGTATAATGAAAACCAAGTCACCAAGCACAGGAAATACAGTTGTGTCTCATCATATTCTTCAGTGGCACTTTACTTGCTACAATGATAGTGACATCATACAGCAATATATCTCCTTGGAAAAGTGTCTTTCCTGGATAACAAGGATAGCAATTTTCATGCTGCTTTATCACACTGACAGCTGAAGGTAATAGACTTCACAAGAGAGGAACTGAAGTCCAGTCCAGCAAAGAGTAGGAATAGGAGCTAAAGCAAAATGTTGGCTCTGTCTCCCAAAGACAGAAAGTGTTGGAGACTACAGGAGAAAGTATACGCCAAAGTTTACTAGTCTTCAAGCACGGACTCCTTGAAGATCAGCTTTTCATGGCCATGACCTTCTCTTGAGAGAGTACTGTATTAAACCAAAAGTTTTCAGGGAAATAGTTTAACAAATCCGATACTTTATGTACACTTTACAGTCCACACTATACAGAAATATGAACCTGTCAGTAAGGAACTACTCCAGATGCAAAAGTCACCAGTAAGGAAGGGACAAATTATTAGAGCAGCAAAATCATTCATTATGGAATACATTGCTCCAATAGCCTGTGTGACTTCCTAAACTCTTGTCACTAGTAACTAGCTTCCAAATTTGCAATTAATCTTTGTCATTGCCCAAATCACCTTCTCTATCAGAAGCACAGAACTGAAAATAATGAAAATCCCAATTCTACTGAAGTTAAAATACTCACAGTCGAACCGAGGATAGATCCAATTACCATTTAAATAACAACAATGAAACTCTTTGAAGGAAAGGCCTTTTGATCTCGAAGATCCAAATGCTGAGTGAGCAGTAAGAAACTCAGTTCTTTAAAAAGCCTACAAAAAAAGAACTATGACCCAGGCTGTCAGCCATGTGCTTAAATTTCTAGCATTTTTTACTGTTAAATGTAGCTCTCTTGGTGTGTAATTAGTGGCTATGTCATCATCAATACCACACTTAATAAATGCTTTAGTAGCTTTTCTTGCACGTTGTTCTGGTTTGGAGGTGCTAAGACTAGCATGAAGTGATGGGAGACAGAACAAAGGTGAAACATAGGTTGTATTTTTCTTCTTTCTCCCTTGGAACTTTAAATTAGGATTTCCAAGTTTTGATCAACTCACACTTGGTTATTACTACAGATTTTGAAAATATGAATGTCTTGTTCATTTCAAATACAAAATAGCCAAGGTCAAATGGTATTAAAAATCTCATTTGAGTAGAATTACAAGCCCTGTGCCTTTTGAATGGCAAAGAAAAACAATAAAATTGTACTGAACTGCAGTTCAAATTTCTGTCATTTTTTAATCCTTTCTCTGGAGAGCTGTGAATGAACGATGCTTTGAAAAGTGCTTTAGCCTTTGACAGTCTATGGAGTTTGCTGATGTCACATTTCCTAATTGACACAACACAGGGTCTGCATGGCACACTGCTACAACATTTGTTTTACAAGTACATGTTTCACAGGAAACCAGTGATTAATTTCCCAAAGACTTACAGGCATACATTTCCAAAAAGGCAAAAATAAAACTGTTACATATCCATGCAAATCAAAATTTACAGAATCGTGGCAGCCAGCCAGCAAAACTACTTCAGGTCTGCTTTCCCATCTGTTTGGCCTGTTAGCTGAAAGAAAATAAAATCAAATTGCTCCTTCTGTAACCAATTCTCAGAACTCCCAAAAAACCCCCAACTTCCATGACACAATTTTAATAACTCAGAATGCCTTACAACAATCAGTAAACCTTGTTAGCACTGTGTAATGTAGACACAATAGCTTAGAAAGGGGTACTGAGACAAGAACAGACCGTCCTCCCCAGCTCTGAAAAGGTGCTGTGCCAAACCACTGTTGCTGATCACAAAAGAGACCTCTTGACCCTTCTAGCAAACAGTGCCCTCCAGCAGACCAATTTGGCCAAATCTCGGTGCACTGAATGCTACACCCTCCCGTACATCAGCCCCTGCCCTCTGCTTGAGGCTATGGACCTTGGAACAGGGAAGGTGGAAATAAATGTGTGTCAGATGCTTGGTCACCTGCAATCACGGCATTAATGTAAATGAAACCAGCGCTGGCTTGTGCAGGTCTGTGAACCTGCTGGCACCAGGAGCAGCACCATCCCCGATGCTGCCTCTGCTAAATGGGAGGCAATTCACACAGATCAGCAGGCTGAGCAGCTGAGGTCAACAACGCCTTCAGCTATTTGACAAGTGATTTTCAGTTTATGGCAATGCACCATGTCAAAATCATTACTTTTTCCTTTTAATCTTTAATTTATAAATTAAAAACCTGTCGTAAAAACTTGCACAGCTTTTTTCTGTCTACCATTGGAATGGTATACAGTAATTAATATACTACAGGTTTCTACTTCACAGATTAAAAAATAATTTGACTAGGAGCACTTTCAACAGCTGCCCATAAATCAGCCCACTCTCAAGAGTTCAACTCAAGAGCTATTGTGTCTATTGTGCATCTTAAGGTTCAAAGACAGATTATTCATGCATTCATTCATAGCCAAGAATGTATCCCAGCAATGAATTTACCCTTCAAAGCTGACCCAAGCTTAACCACTGGATTGACTAAATAATTTAATTGCTCAATGATGTGCTATATCCCTTTACTGAAGATTGTAGTTTTGGTGAATTGAGCTAGTTTTAAACCAGTGGTATATTAATGGCACATATTCCAAAAGTGTAAGCAGCTGCTGCCCACCAACAATGCCAAACTGAATAATAGGAATGCAAACAAATCTCCCGGTGCACAGTTAGCTTTTTTTGCAGTACTTAAAAATTGTAGTGTTACAAAATTACTTCTGTGAAAGAAAGAGGCAGGAAAGAGATGAAAGCAAAGCTGTTATTTACAGAGAGCCCCTAACAGCTGAGTAATGTTGCCAGTACAAGAACATTAATTCTGTCACCTCCTTTTCATACCCCACAATTTATTTTCCATTCTGCTTAAAAGGGTTTCTGCCACTAGATGTGATGATGAAAAGAACATCCAGTGTTCTCCTCTCATACTACAAAGTCAAGAGTGCTGGAATAACTTCTCCTCGCCTGTTAGGGTAAGCTATCTGGTGCAGCTAATTCAGTCAACATTCCAGCCTCTCCCAGCCACATTAAGCCAATGCATCTAGACTGAAGATTAAGGGGTAAGGAGACAATTACATTGTGTGTTACTGCCAAAGATGCAAAGACTCTAAATCTCCTTGAAGCTGAAAACAAATTAGCAGCTTTGCCCGCATCAAGCTGTCTGTCCAAATGGAGGTTTCTTTTCACAACAGCATTACCAACTGTGCTTCTCAAAGATAACACTTTGGGGATACAAAAACATTTTCTCTAAGTTATTTCCTGTCACTTGCTTGTCTAGACCAACAGAATCATTTGTAATGCAATCACCACCTACTGCCTTGAAGCAAAACCAAGTACAGATTTACTCCTGTCCCTCAGAGTCCCTCTTCCCCCTCATTTTTAGTAATTTCATGTGCCACTTGTGTGGGCAGAATCAAAGTAAAAAGAAATGGCATTATCCTATCCATTCATATTTCATAAAAATGCACTAGTTAATAAATCTGGACTTCTGTACTGCTCTGAATCTTTATCCAAGGCAGAAAGTGACTGTCAGTTCTTGCAGGAGAACCTCCAGTGAGTATCATGAAATAGATTATTAAAATGTTTTACAGCATCATCCTCACTGTCAACAAGAAGATGTTTGCAGGGGAGGTGCAGTCATTCAAAACCCATCTCGAGTTAGTTGGCACCTACAGCTTCGCTGTTCATAAAGGGGCAGTACTTTGGCACAACAGCACAGCAGCTGAGGCCCACAGAACTTTAGATGCTGGAATAGGAAAGGTCATGGAAACCAGTCTGTCCAGCTTTTGGGATACACACACATGCATACACACATGCACGTGCACACACACACACACACACACACACACAGACAAGAAGAAAAC
>VZTX01011781.1:369569-395191 GCA_013400915.1 Pardalotus punctatus
AAGAAAAGAAAAGAAAAGAAAAGAAAAGAAAAGAAAAGAAAAGAAAAGAAAAGAAAAGAAAAGAAAAAGAGAGAGAAATCTAGGAACAGCTCTCAAACAAGATGTGCACACCGGCCAGGGAAAGCCCAAGTGCTGGGGAGATCTCTCCAGCAACACTTCCACCACCAACATTGCTGCCGCCTTTTCTCCCACCCCTGAATGTTTGGACATTTTCCCAGACAAATCTGTTTTTAGCCAACCTTGACTATGCACTTTAATGAAAAATAAACTACTATGTCATTATGTTTCAAACCCCAGATCTTTCACTCCCATCTTAAGTAGCTCACACCCTGAAGGAAATGGGGCCCAGATGGGGTTTTCAAAAAATTGATGAAGTTGAAAAAGCTCAGAAATTGGATACTGTCAAAGAACTAAATTATTTTGCCACTTAAGTCTCACATGTGCTTAAAAATGCTGAATTTAAAATTTTTATCAGGCTATCAATGAAAACCTTTTCTTTGTTTTGCACAATAACAGAAAAGTGAAAGACTTCAAATGTGCTTAGGCTATGTGGAAATGCCATTCTCTCTTCAGCATTCAGCAAAAATAATCTGACCTTCATTAAAGTAATGAACATTAGTAGCATCTATTGGCCTTCCTTCAGGTTGTATCATGTCTAAACATATGTGTCTAGCTGGAAATTGCTGGAACCCAGGAGCCTTTTTTTTTTTTTTTTTTTTACTTTTTTTAATTGCTCTGTCTTGTAACCCATGATTCTTCATAGTCTGAGGCCACATGAAGTCTAGTGGTTCTTTTGGCTTGGATGCAGACAAACTTGTACTGCCTTCACTCTCATAGGTGGTGTTTGAACAAAATTTCTCAAGAAGCAATATTAATTTATTGCAAAGCTTACTCCACAGAACCTACAGTCATAACTTTTAGGACTTTCAGAAAATTGTAGAGAATAACCTATAAAGAAAGCTTCTTTTAAAAATCTGTAACACACTAGAAGTCATACTCTGCAAAAAGTTGACATCAGTTTCTCTCTTCCCCAAGGAAAACAGCTCCTTTAGTGAAACCTGAGACTCTTCTTACTGTTTCTAAATCCCAGCTAGAGCAGGTCACATAGCCTGAGGCTTTCAATGATCCACAAAAGCCAGCTCTGTATGAATGCAAGGTTAAGAAGTACAGGTTCAGTCACTGCAGGGGAAAGTAAACAGGCAGTAAAACATAATTACTTGCTTCAACCTACTTAAATGAAGAAATTTTAAGTGGCCAGGGATAAAAAAAAACAAACCACCTCTAGATTAATTGAAGATTGATTTGGAACTACCCCCACTTGAAACTGATTTTCCACAACACTTATCCTCATTGTTAGGGTCTGGCTACAGAATTACCATCTCCTGACAACTAATGTCAGTTCCATTTTATTAATGGAGATCGTTATAGTATTAGCTAAATTACTAGAGAAATAGCAAATGGCCTGATCTGCCTCTAACACCCAAATAGAAACAGCAACAAAACTGAAACAAAGCAAAATCACTTAAATACACTAAGTACTGCCCCAAGCAAAGGCCTAGTAAATATCCCGAATAAGCTTAAATGACATCTTAAAACAGGCGAGGGAAGAAAAAAAGTAGGGGAAAAGAAAGCTTTTCTTAAATATTCTTCTTCATTCTGATTAAATCTTTAATAAGGATAGTAAAAATCTGCCCTTAAAAATTAATTCTACAACCTTTTATTTCTGTAGCTATATCCCCTTTAAATTCTATTAAGCTTTAAATTTACAGCTAGTAAACACAAACCAGCGCTAATTTTGATGGATGTGTAAGTGTTTTGCTTTAGTTGATACTTCTTTAGAAAAAAACAAAAACCCAAATTAAAGCAAAGTCCTCTAATACTGGCCTTTTGTTTTTCATGCCATATATTTCTAGGGGGTTTTATTACCCTAAATTTCATGGCACTTAGGGATATAAAATTGATGAACTTCAATTGTGTTTTCCATTGCAACACTAGCTTTTGTAAATCTAGACCTACTTTTTCAGACTCAATCAAGAAAACTATTTCCCTTGAGCTTTTCTTTTTTTTCTATATATTCTTTTTTTTCACCCTCAACCTCTACATTTTCAACCTCTATGTTTCCTGTCTCACTCTCTTAGAACAAAAACATAAGCAGTAATCTTTTATTAACCCTGAAAGTCAAAGGGCTCTTCAATGTTCAAAAAATTTTAATTTAGTTTTTCCTTCTGCTTTTTGGATTGCTACTTTCCACCAAGAATTCCAGATTAGTAGCTAGTTACTGCTACATCAGTAATAACTGGAAAGAATTACGAATGTGCATCAGGATGACAAAATGTAAGTGTCTACTATTTCTAAAAAATGAAAAGCTGCTTGTTGGGCAATCCACTGATCTTATACTGGAAAATTAGTCCCGATGCCAAAAGCAGCTTTTAATGATGTAGCCTGAAACACTGAAAAAAGGGATTATTTATAAAATTTATATTAATCTGTGTTAGTAAAAACATACAGTCTATCAACTGAGAGAACCTCTAATTCACCACTGCACAAGACTGGCACTGATTAAGGAGTGTAGCAAAACTGGAATACAACAGCTTGTCCTAACTATTTAAACTATGTAGAAAATTAAGAGTGACTGAGAGAACATCTTTAAATAAGTGGATTAAACCCTGAAGCACACCAACTAAAGATGCCATTTCAGTTGTGCTTTCATTCCTTACTCCATTGGTATTTATTTAGTTAGGAAACACTTGGATGCACACATACTTCATTAGCAGTCATCTCTCCCCCTTCTATCTACAAATCCAAACATCACGTGTTCCAAGTATTTCGTATGGAACAGTCTCACTTCTAAACAATCTGCTGCTACTGAGATTTTGCTTTTGAGCAATAAATGTTCAAAACTGTTGCTTTTCTTGAAGCAACTCCTTCGGTGTTCATAACCTCACTGCTTGAGCAGGCTCAGTTTCACATTCAAATAGCTCCAAGCAAATGTTTCCAATCTCAATTACCCTCCTTCCTTTTCCTAGGCACCCTCCCTGCCCCCATATGCTTGTTTGTAAAAGGGATAATTTTCTATGTATGTACAAGCAGCGCAGGGAGTCCTCCTCTGTAGGAGTCTGGCAACATGCAGAGTTTTATGTAAGCACTGTCTGGAATTTGTTAAGTTTTTTTCAATCTCTGCTTTGGGTTATACCAGGAGAATTGCACCTAGATTCTCACTGATTTGGAAGATGTGGCATTTTCCAGGTCCCTTTAGATGAGCTGGCTGTCACTACCCAGGTAAAATAAGACTAATATTTTTGGTCAGTTACTGTCACTGTATTGTGGCTACACTTTGCTTAGCATGACATCAGTTAATAAGAGTGAACCAACAAGAGAAACACTAGGCAGTAAAGAAATCACACATTCCTCCATGCAATAGAGGCGCATAGCCTCTCTAAACAATTTGTAGGACTAGCAATGGCTAGACCCTCTGGGGTGTTTTTGTTCAAGGAGCAATGCTGACATTTAAATACCAAATTTAACAGCACAAATTTCCTAATTACTCTTCTTCCAGTGTTGGTCTGCAGTCTTCAAAAATCTGAAGTTAAGCTAGCTCATCACCCGGTACCATTGGGAAGAAATGGAAAGGGTGACAAACTACCTCAACTTCTCTGCTGCCCTTAGGAAGCCTGGAAATTAGCAGTGGCTCTGTTTTCACCTAATTTTTTTTCTTTTACAGATCTTCACTAATCTGTGGTGCTTTCCATCACCTAGACAAACAGCTTCAAATTTAAATTTATGCTTATATGAACAACTAATTGAACATTTTTGGGAAAAGAAGTTCTTTGCAACAGAATCAAAATTAAACTCCAGAAAGTCAAAATATTTCCCATGTCCCTTCCTCTGCAGCAGGGACCGTCGATAATCTATTTTGAATTTCTGCTTCATTGATGTTTACACTGACATGATTTATGTACTGTTTGCTGTGAACAAAGAGCCTGCAAAGGTTTGGTTATCGTGACCCAGCTGATTCGCAGCAACTCACCAAAGCCACATCACAACCATGTGCACCTGTTCATAGAGTCAGTCCCCATGGTTTAAAACCAATTGAGGGGCTTGTGTGGATACTCTAAAATTACTATTTGCTTCATTTATTTTACATGAAAACAGTATAAAACAGGCTACAAGTAGTAGGCACTCCTTGGCTCTAATGCTGGCCAGCACTGTATGTTTCAAGGAAATTCAGAAGAAACAGTGCAACAGCCAGTTAGAGGACAATGCCAGAATTTATGTCCCTAAACAAGTGCATACTCTGATAAGGTCAGGCAAACTGCTGAGATTATCAAAATGGCCCCTTCAGACATGACAAACCTTGGTTGAACGACAGCTAAATCCATCTTGCAGTATGAATTCTGTAACATTAAACTCTTAAAACTTGTTTCAGATAGTCTGTGTAAATCCCAAAGTGCAATCTTCCAGATTCTTTCTGTAAAGTAGGTAAAGCTTCCACTAACCACAAACATTTCTATGCAAGACTGTGACATTCCATTGTGAGATGCAGACCATTTCTCTTCTGCTCCAAGTTTCTATGTAACACATACTTGGTGTCAGACACCAAGTGCCTGAGATAATACAAAGAGACAGCAGAGGTCTGTAAAAAATCTAAGGCTTCCTTAAATCCATTGATTTACCATGGGGTCTGGTATCACAGACATTGGAATGAGCAAAAATTAAATGGAACATCTAAAATATAAATACACATAAAGGCTTTTTCTTAACAAGTGGCATTTTGATAGTGGGCGATGTTCATGATGGGTCAGCAGATGATCCATGCAAACAGCTGGATTTTAGGTGTTCTTTAATGTAGCTAGCCAAAAAACCCTACTATCTCTACAAACTACTTCTCTGCAACATGGACATAACAAAGCCTGATTCTTGAGCAGTGGTTATCTTTATGCTTCTGTCATATAAATACACAGTTCTGAACTAAATATGATGCTTAACAATACCCAACCACCACTCCCTGTACCCAGCAAGTCAACATCACAGAAATATAAATACACCCAGAAATAAAAGAAATACATCACACAGAAATATAAATGTACCCACTCCAAAAGCAGACCTGTGTTTTTACAACTGTATCACTTGGTTTAATAAAGCATATTGTCTCTCTCAATAAACCTTGTTTGAGCTCAAGACAACAGTGTGATTTAACACGTTTCTCTAAACTTTTACAGATTGTTGTTATGTTCTTTGAGAAAACTCTCTAATTTCTACATTTGTTTCCTTAGATATTTGACATGGATTTCACCATTACAAGTTTCATTGTTTCATTATGCCTTTGTATTTGTGAAAGTAAGAAAATGTGATTGTTAAACCACAAAAATTGCTAACAGGAATAACAGGCAGCCAGACTACTCATTCTTCTTATTCTGTTTCTGTTGACACATACACACCCTTACCTACACACACATGTACAAACACATATCTAACCAAAGATATTTAAAACAGACTGTTCTTTTAAAGTCGTCTTTGCAAAACTAAGACCACATGGTAAGGCAGGGAGGAATCTACATTAGTTCTGTGCAACAGATAATGTTTTCAAAACAATGCATATTAGTTGCAAAAGTGGTAAGCTGGGAAACCCATACAGAGCAAATATCAGCATGTCTCTTTGCCATGTAAGCCTTCTCCTTTCTATAAAATTTCTCTAAAATTTCTGCAAAATTGCATCACTGATGCCATGATAAATTTGGAATAATAATGATCCCATCAGACTTCTGAGATCCAGCAGATTCCTATTTCTTCTACTTGGCAACCGGTCTCAAGTTATGAAGACCAAGAAGCTAACCCTGATTGAAAAACACAACTCATTTCCCCAGGATTTGTTACTGAACAATAGCAGGCTGCAGTCGAACTGCACAAAGAGGAAGAATGTCACTGCACATCGACAGCTTGTTATGCACAAAGGCAGCAAGGGCTGTCTCCTACGCAGTTTTCAAGAAAACAAGATGTCATCAGAAATACTGCTTCCCATCTAAATGCAGACTCTACTACTAGATGCAGAACCAAAACCAGGACATGACCCAGGGCAACTGTGTGTGAGAAGCTAAACTAAAACGCAAACTCTAAGCAATTTAGAAAGTTGGTTGGTGGTTTCCCTGTTTTCTGGGTCATTTTTATTTCCTCCAGGCAGTAAGAAACAACTATTGCTCGCTTTGAAATTGTTTTCCCAGAAGATAATTACACAATTTAGCAAGTACCTGATTTTAGATAAACTTTTTTCTCAGTATAGCAATACAAACTTTTAGCAGCTGTTTCCCAGAACATCAGAATAACCAACCAAAACAAAATATACAATCCAGTTAACGCTACCAAGCTGCTTTCTGTGAAGGGCTTTTACTGCAGATAGTTTCTGGTGTCAAATATCTGCATCAGCTGCCAGTTTCAGGTTGACTTGCCCATAATCATTTCTCTTTCCTCTTACTACAGGGTAGCCCCTGATAGTTCCTTCAATGCTCTTTTTCACAGTCATTACCACCACTTTGGACACACTACCAAGTTATATGAGGTTGTTATGCAGATGACAATGCCTATAGCATACATATGTAGAAATTAAACACTACACAACTTAGTGGAGCAGCCAAGAAATGACCACATGATAAACAGCAGTCTCAGTCAATTGTAGGAGTTACCAGCTTCTGGTTAGTTACCACCCCCTGTAATGAAATGTCACAGACTTCAGATGCCAGCTTCCCCCTACACTTCTTAGGATTAAAATACTCTGGGAAAAATGGTCTCATTTAATAAGTCAGCTAAATAGAGTGGTGTGGAAATAACGAAAAGAACTGTGTAACAATGCTCTTTCTGATCTTTCAGAATTTTGTCTGAAATCCAATGTCGCTTTCTTCCCCTGCCCTTCACCCTTGGAGTGATTATCCTAAAAATATTACTCATAAACCTGAACATCATTCTTGTTCTGACCTCAAAGAACAAATGCAACAGAATGTGACAACTTGCTCAACATACATAACAGAAAACTGGTTATTTCAGATACCTTCACAACAGGAATTCTCAGTATATATGCCTACTCTTTTATAAAGCATGCATTACATTTATGCTAATAATGAGTTCTACGTCAACCATTTGATTTTATCTTTCTCCACTCATGCTACTATTCTTGTTGTAATGACTGTGATTCACCACATCCTTTCTCTACTTGCATTCCCACAACCAGTGGCTGCAGCACATGAAGGCTGCTCAGCAGCACATTTGGTTCATATGCCATAGAGTATGCAGACATCACAAAAGCCTATTCTTATCACCTCACAACTCATTTTACAGAGTGGCTAAATTAGATACAAAATAATTTAAATATGTCCAAACACAAGCCAAGATTAGAAGTTTTCATACCTTAGCTTCTTATGGTTTTATGTTACGAAGCTATAGAGTATATAGACACATAGAGAAATGTCACTTTGCATGTGTGTTTTTATTAAGTTTTGGAAAGCAGTAAAGGGAGTGAATACTAAAGAAACATATGAACATTGCAAGAGAAATTAGTATGTTATCATGGACATCAAGATGGTTTGAGATGTGCCTAGTTATAAAGACTTCGGTTAGAGTAAGCTGGATTTACACCAATTTAGGAAAGCCGTGTTCTGCCCTAAACTCAGAATCATAACTGGAAAAAATGAGTATCTCATAATATTTTTTTTTCAATTAAAGAAAAACAGAGGACCCATTTGTTTCCTAGGCTGTTTCCTAGAATTTGCTAGAAATGGCTCCACACAAGCTTCTCTATAGCTGCTTTCATGAACATGTCAGAAAATTTTAAAACACCTAAATATATACTTTTATGTGTCCTCCAAACTGCAAAAATTAACGAAAATGCAAAAATCATCATTAGGAACTCATTTTTCTTAATAGTGTTGATTGTGAACGCTAGGGTAAAACACTCAAATTTGTATTTTTTTTTTCAGTCAGCAGGGTCTGAAACACTCAAACATAAATAGCATGGTACAAACCACACGATATAAAATCATATCAACTATCTTCAGTCTCTTAATCTAGCTATATTTCTAGAGTATTTTAGAATCCCATTTTATCTACCTTTGTAATTGCTCATAGTTGCAGTGTTCCCAAGCAGTGTTTGTAAAGCTATAAAAACAGGCACACTCAAAACTGTTTTGCTCAAACATGCCATCATTGAACGAAGTTGTTTCAGAAACGTGTTTTAGACAAACTAGGAAAAGGCTAAGAGAGTTAATTTCCATTAACTTAACGAGTTTTTAAACCATTAGAGTGCTGAGATACTGGTAAATGGAATGTCACCCTGACCAGAATGCACTTTTTTTAATACTTCATTTCTAGTGCCAAACATTTTGCAAGAAAGTCCTCTTAATTCAGTGGGGGTCAGAAGTTTAGTTTATTCAGCAAGAATAACACTATTAACAGGTACTGCTCCTTCATGTCAACACAGTTAACACCCACACATTCCAACTCTGGTTAATACAGGCCAGTCAAGAAAGATTGGAGTTGCTAAGGGCAGTCATCTCTGCAGGGATATTTTAAAATAGAATTTATACCGTGTTTTAAAAACAATCTAAAAGGATCAATCTACCTTATGAATCTGCTGTAGACATACACAGAGAGAAAGATGGATGGATGAAAGCATATAAAAGCAAGTAAATCTGACTCTCTCTATTGATTTTTGAGAGGACAGTGTAGAGCACTTTGGTGAGGTCTTATATATCACTGCAAAGGACGAAACACCATTGTGCATACGGTCTGAAGCATGTCAGGATTTATCATGAAGTGATGCACTGCTGTATTCTGTCATTATATCATTTGGTAAATAATCTTGTTTTCACTGCTGAGGAAGGTAGATCACTAAAAATTAAATAATCCTCAAAAGAAATATAAGAACTATCACAGGAAGACTATCAGACAGCTGTAAATGGAGACATTTGTTATTATTAAATGAAAAATTGCAGAAGTTTAGTGTACACATGCAGTATTTTTAGCAGGAGAAAGCTGGCATTTTAATAATAAGCTTTTGAAAACCAAAATGGAAAAATCTGCATATCACAGCATAATCCTCTTCCTTCTTACTTTGTTCTAAATCATAGCAAATCAACATTTAGTGTTCCCTAAAGCTCTCCAGCACTCCTACTCAGACAAAAGTCTTCAAAGGATATTAAAGAAAACAATTGGTTTTGATAGCACTTCTTCACCACATGGAACACTTTTCTTCAAGTAAGAAAGCTTTCCTCTTTAAGCATATTTCAGATAACCAAAATGCAAACAATAATCACATCAAATTGAATTTTTGCAGGGTCTCTGAGGCATCTATTGTTATGTTATGTTGGCATGTCTTACCAGCCGAAATCTTCAGCTTTTTAAGTTTTCATCTAAACTATTTATGTATCCCCTCCCATCACATAAACAGCCCCTCAGGATGTACATTTAAATAGCACGTTTATGCTATTCTATTAGCAATTTCTTCATGTGCTTTTCTTAATATAAACAAGAGAAAACAATTCTATTATTAGCTGGGGTTGCATGGTAAGTCATTTGGAAAACACAGTTGCTTTGAATAACAAAAAGACCTGCCGTTTGTTTTTAAAATAAAAACTCACTATCTGAGCTATAAAGCTGTGAGTGCCATTGTGTTTAATGGTGTCCCAACAGACTAGCAAGCCTTTATCTAGCACCCAGCCAGGTACAGCAAACTAGGTACCTGCTTGTCAACATATCTCACACACGTAAACCTAATGGAAAAAACAATTTACCTTCTTCAGTTTCATGCCACACAATTCCTTCCAAGTTCACGCTGGTCCCAGGCTCACAGGGTCCAAGGCATTCGGGTTCTGTTACTACTCCAACCTCGCAAGTATTTACACCCACTGAACGTGTCCGTACCAAAAGCTGCTCAACTGGTGCTGCAATACTGGATGAAGACGGGGAAAAGTAGGAAGGCAGAATCTGAGGTGTGATACTGCTGGAAATCGGAGGTGGAGGTGCAGGCACTGTAAACAGGGGATCAACCTGGAAACAACAGACAAACTTACTATAATGGTGCTGTAAGAGTTAAAAAAATAAAAGTAAAATAAAATAAAATAAAATAAATAAATATTTTTGTTTAAAAAGTAATAGAAAGCCCAATTTGCCAAGACTGCATTTCTTTATTTAGGGATTTGGTGTATGATAGGTAATTCCAGTCTTATGAGATCAATTTTTTTGACATTAGCCCAAATGCTGCATATGAAAAATTAAATGCAAAAACATCTATCATGGTAAACAAGATAACGTCCTAAGTTTCTACTAGATTATTCCCTGTTGTCACCGACTGTTAGTATGAAATAATAGTAAATTTTTAAAACAAGGATTAAGTTCACTTTTTTATTGGCACTGACAGAGACTGATTTGTGTATGGAAAGTAATTTTGCAAACTGAGAACCCTATTTTCTATTTAAGGAAAAACATTTATAAAGATAGCACAAAGATATAAATGCCTTTTTTTTCCATACGTACCATAGAGAAATTAGCAGTTGGAATGATTCTAATATCCATATGGCAACAAACACAATCTTTGATCATCAAATCATTTAAAATACATTAGGATGACCCACTTAAGACCTTACAGATCATATACATTTAGATCTTCCTACTTGGAATAACAGATGAGAACATTTAGAAGAGTCTATCCAAACCCCTAATTTCTCAGAGTTTCCAAAATGTGTATTTAGAAGAATACATCTCGCCAGACAATCAGTCTGTACACAAGACAATTCAGAGAGAATATCTCCATATGAACTGAAGGAGCTGTCTTTCCTGTATGACGTCCAATCTACTTAGTAGCAGATTGCTATATAAAGATTTGGCTGAGGGTTTTCAATATTTCACTCTGGCTATAAGGTCCTTTGTCACATAAAGGACAGCTAGATAAGGATGTGAG
Organism: Pardalotus punctatus; assembly: GCA_013400915.1. Lineage (NCBI taxonomy): Eukaryota > Metazoa > Chordata > Aves > Passeriformes > Pardalotidae > Pardalotus > Pardalotus punctatus. Next base: position 380,512 of record VZTX01011781.1, read on the forward strand.
TGTGCCCACTCAACTAGCTGAACCAGTGGGTTCATTTGGATCACTGGATCACAGATATCACATGAAGAATTCACTCCTCAATGTAATGACTTTTTAAAAATAGCTGCATTTTAGCTGCATTGAAATAGATGATCAAATATCTTCGAGTCTATGCTGTTTTTAATTTTGGACCTCATAAAAAGATTCAACAGAAAAGACACAGTGACTCACCATACATCACCTAGGTTTTGCTCAAATGTGTCTTAATGTAGATCAAAGTTAATTTTGCCTTCTTGTAAAGCAAAATGGGGATACAAGGAAAAGGATGGACTAATAGGTATTACACTTGTATCACAGATCATCTCATTTCATCAAATGGACACTTTTCATAATGAGAAAATAAAATGACAAATTAAGAACTTTTTTAAAATTGTAATGATTGTTACCATTGGCCATTGCAACAATGCTGTTGCTTTTAGCATTATTCATACATGCAAACTGAGAGCCAAGGCTTTTAATTGTGTGTGCAAGCCTTATGTGCAGTAAATGCTTAGCAATAACTTTGCAAAAATGTTTTGTATGATTTTTGTATGATCAGCCTAGATTTTGATCTCAATTACATTAGAACTAGAAGATTGTGATTACGGGAAGGACCCGTAATCACAATCTTCTCCAAAGTATTCCTCATTTAGAGGGGATTCTTTTTATTTAGAACAAAATCCTCAGGCTAGAGGTTAGCCAAAGTAAAAAACAAACCAACAAACCCAACCAAAACAATAAAAAGCAACCAACCAAACAAAACCTACAAACAAACAAACACCAAAAACCCCACAACACCAAAACCAATGCAAAACATAAATACTAAAAGCATCCTTAAGGAGTAAAAACTTACTAATATCATCAAAATTCTACTGGTCAAAGCAGAGTTCCTGTGACATAAGAACAATGCACTCAAGCAATGATGTCTTTATTCTTCTCTTAGTGCCAACAGAGTTACAGAGTTAAAGCCACAGGCACAATGCTTTGCAGAACAGACTTGAATGCACACAGGAAAGTCAAATATCAACTGACCCCCAGCGGCAGCTGTTACTTGCAGTATCTAATAGCACACATCACACAAAACCATAGCTGTGTATGCCTTGCATGGGGAGACACTGATTCTATGCTCTACAGCTCCTGCTACCTGATGCCAAGTGGAGGCACACGGTTGGATGGCACAGAGCCCTTCTCGCTGGCACTGGCTGTGTAATGGTGCTCTGTCAGTGAAACGGGTCAACATGTATCTCAGGCATAATTGAGGGCTCTTAACATACCTTACTTCAAGCCAGAACAGAACAGTGACTGGCAGGTAAATGGAGCCTAGCACTTAAGAAAAGTTAAGCCACATCCCATTATAAATCCCAAAAAATGCCCATGCTGTGCAAAACCTCCTACTACACATGCAACATCACTCTTCCATAAAATATAACCATCAAAAAACCAGAGGAAAAAAATCCAAAGTGTCTTCTGTGGTCATACTAAACTAGCCAATGTTTTAAATTAATGTAGACTAAATTGACAGATGTGTTTTCCATTTTCAAGTATCATAAACACTGAGAGGGAGCTAACAAAAGCATGGAACTTAACAGTGTATCCTGTTAAGTTCTTTGTCACAAATATTTGTACTCAGTTCTGGTTTATTTAGACCTCCTAATAAGTGTTCATGTTTTCCACTGCAAACATTCATCCAGGACAAGGCCAAAAGCGGCGCTTGCACCAAATGGGGCTATGTCTCTATGAATTAAAACACTAAACCTGTGACTGAGAAATAAGTGGACACTTACTGTCCCTGAGGTGCATGTTCATTGCACAAATATGACCTTAGTCACAAGAAAAAAAAAAATACTAAGCTTAAACATTGCTCCAGATTTCCATGTTTTAAAATTATCCCTTCTTGTTTGATAATCATAAAAGCACTGCAAAGTGGTGGTTCCTAGAGATCATTGTGGTGACACAATTGTTTTCATGAATTCTCCAAAGGGCACTGATGTAAGCTATTAGAGGCAAAGAGGCAGGAAGGCCGCCATCTCCAGTGGAAAAAAAGGCACATAAGACTAACATCTGGTGGTGGCAGTCTGTCAGACTGAGGAAAGTTAATGTCAAGAACAGATGCTCTGCAGTTCCTCACTGTTATTTTTTCATTATTATTCCCAGGTGTTGGCGCATACTGAGCAGTAGCCTTGCTGTTTATCACACAAGAGATTCCAATATAAGATTGAAAATCTGAATCTGAAGAAGGTTATTTACATAGATGCTCTCTTTAGACACACAATCAAAGGAGTACAAAAAGAGAGAAATATTCAAGCAATATTTTCTTCACCTAATTCCAACAGCTTTTGAGAGCTGATTGGTGACAAAGGCTACAAAGCTGCAGTGTTATTCATGGCAGTTTTCCACTGCCAAGTGTTTGATCATATCAGAGAGCTATGATGCTTAGTAGCAAAGAGCTCACAGAAAATGAAGACTGCCTGCCAAGCAATGCAGTCACTGCTCCATGGAGCAATCCTTTATCTGAACATTTACCAGAAAAAAAAAATAGAAAAAAAAAAAAAATCTGTTTTGGTGGCTGCATAACATTCGTCAGTAGGAGGAAGCACACATGGAAGAGAAAGGAAGTATCATACTAACAAGAAATAGGCAAGACTTTCTAATAAACAAGGCTGCCATTCAGTTGCTCGGACACTTTACATGTTGGAATCAAGTTCTATATATCAAAACTCACCTTCCTGATTTAATGAAGGTGTGTCTTTGAAGATATATCTCAGTGATAACGCAGTCTACCAATCTAAGACCAAAGTGGGTCATACACTACTGCAGTGTCATCCACCAGGTGATTTTGAAATGTACATGCCGAAAGCCATATAATCCATTTACTGACAGCCAGGAGAAAGGCGGAGAAGGTTTCAGGATAAGTAAAAGCCCTTCCCAGAGAGCACTGCTTTTTAAATGGAGAGAAAAAGAAAAAAAGCATTCCCAGTGGGAATGTCTGTACTAATAGGAAGAATGTGAAAAGAAAATCTGAATCCTATTATATAGGATCTACCTAAAAAACAAAGCCTGGCCCTTTGCAAACCTAAATCCTCCCTCTGAAGGACAACAACATAAAAATGGAAAGAACTAAGAAACTAAGAAACTTCCAACCTTGAAAATTACATTGACAAGTTCTTTAGAGTTATGAATTAATACTTCAGAGAATCACTAGGTCTGAACAGGAAAACCAGAAATAAAGGAATTCAGCCCTATATGGAAGTTTTTAGTCCTACAAATTGCTTTCTCTAGATTTTATGGTGAAAGACTAGCTTGTTTTTACATAAATATACTTGCCTCTATCTTAATTTTCTAAAGCATTAGTGACCCCAGAAGACCTCATTGTAATCTCATGCACAGCATCATAAATCAGAAGTAATTTTAATGAAATTAATGTAATTGCTTTGGAAGAAAACAAATGTGGGAGAATGTGACATGAGAAAAATCTGCATGCTCAGAAGCATGTCTGCATTTCCAGACACGTCACTAATCTTTAACTCTCCTCTTGATAAAACCTTGCTCCATAGAGAATTTACATATCCAAAACCTAAAGCTATTCCTTCATACTCTACCCTGTAACAGGAATTACCACTATGAGTAATCTCCATTTTGTCTGAAAGATCTCATTTTAATCTCAGTTCAGTACATCTTGCCTGTAAATATCAGAGGCCAACTCAGAAGCATCTTGACACCAGGCTTAACAGAAATGATATTTTGTTTTATTCAAATGTTCTACATCAAATTGTTGGGGGGAAAAAAAGGTCAGTGCCATAAAGGACAGCATAGAAAAAAAGAAATGCTGTAAGACATGGATGTAGAAAAGAATTTCCGTCCTAGGACAGATATATCTATTACAAACTTAAAACATTCAGAACTCAGGAAGGTCAGAGGTACTAAGAAAATTACTTATTCTGGTCAGCTTAGTTGAGAATCACAAGAGCTTAAATATAAAAGAACCACAAAGATGATTCAAACTGCCTAAATTTCATCCAAATTTCACACTTTAAAATGTTTGTTTGAGAATAATATTTTTTAAAATACTTATGCTTTACAAATATTGTACTATGAACAAGAAACCTGATGTATAATTGCGTGTTGAACTGAGTACACAAGTAGCATCTACTTGCAGTTTCCAAGTATTTCATACTCTTAAAATTAACTTATCCACTTCAATCAACTGAGTAGTTGGAGAGAGCAAAAAGACATTAACAGAACTGACACCTTTTTTTCCTAGTAAGGCAGCAAATCACTCACATCTGGAATGATTTCAATATTCTGAACAATTGCTATTAAGCAAACAAAAATCCATTTAAAACTCTTACTCTGCTACTACTAAACTTTAAACAGAGGGAACAAGGAAAAAGGGCCCCTTGTACCCAAGATATTATTTTCTACTTGCATCAGCCATGTTAATCAGCACAGAGTTCTGCGAACTTCCTCGTCTTTTGACGGTTCCATGTTCTTTTTACCTGCTGACCTCCAGACCTCCTCAGATGCTATGTGACTACGTGACATTATGTATCTGCAGCATGTCCACAGACATGATAATGCTAGTATTTTATTTTTAGAACAGCATTAATGAAAACTATGATGAAAAGTCAAAGCTCTGAGTAGGGTCTAATGCAGCACAACAGTGCTGAACAACAGGCAAGGAAGCTTGCTTGTCGTCTCTTGTATCTCCTGTTCTAGCTCAGATGATTGGAATTTCCCAAGCCATTCACCCATTTTACTGTAAGAAAGATTAGCATTTGACAGCTGCCAATGATATCCTTTTGCCAAGGCTGCGTCTGTGAAAAATTGTATGACAACTCTAATGCTTGGCAAAGTCCTGGGAGGATGCCCAGATCACCACCTGCAAATTTCTTATACAGACATCTCTCCTCATTCAGCCTAAGTAAATCATATCCGTTGAGATAATTGTCTCTACAACACCCTTCTGCACTGAATCTTGATTTCTCCTGGTCAGCTCTTCAATCTGCACTTCCAAACTTTAATTCATTTAGCTATTATGCTTTGCTAAGCTTTAAATAAACAAGGACTAAAATTCACTCAAGATACCTATCCTGTGTAGGGAAGCACACTGTATTCCACAATCAAGAAAGGAATTATTCTGAATAGTCAAGAAAGAAACTTCTCTGGATTGCCTGGGGCTAGATAGAAACTGCATAATGGTGGTCAGTATCTGTCAGTGTCATGCAGCTGCATATGGTAAAAACCAAGGCACATTGACTTGCTGGTGAGGGTTAGGTACTGCTTTATGAAGTTACATGACTCTTTAGAACCTTTCAATTTTAAAGGAAAAAAAAAATCATTTTAACAATGGCAATCACTTCTTTTTATTCCAAAGTTTCTGCTACACTCAACCTTTCAGGGTTCTGAGCCTGAAAAAATATATGGTATTTGCTTACATAAATCTCATAGCATTATGAATATTATCTTCAGTTTTCCAACATTTATTTCTAACACATGTGAGACTTCATCCCAAGAAAGAAAGCACGGTTGCTCTATGACAGATCAAGACTCCAAGAGACCAAGGAAAATTTTCTCATTCTTGATTGTATATAGGAAGATAATGGTTAATTTGATTGCATCATCATTTAACTGCTCCACTACAAATTTTAATTTTCAATCATGACCCCATGACTCCATGGCAGAAGTTCTCCACCACCAAAAGATGGTTTCAGTTACTCAGTGATGTGACCACAGTCTGGTGGAAGAGCTGTCATTTCAGCCATTCTGGAACACAGGAACATAAGACATTCAACAAAACCTTGCAAATTTTTCCAGGACTCCAGGAAATGTGTAATAAAGTGGCAAACAAAATTCAGAAGAGAAATGGCTTCTCTGTACTTTTTTGACTTTCTGCATGTCAGTAGCCCACTGTTGCCTTTTACCCATTTGCTGACCACCCACTTTGTGATTGCAAAGTTGCATACATTATAACTCAGGCTGTTGCATCTTGAATTCCATAAATTTTTGTTACAAAAAACCAGCTAAACTAATAATTTCTCTTCCAAAAGGTTGCCAAAGAACTTCTATAATCCTCAGGAATGGAACTGAACTTCCTTGATGGCCTGTGTATACCAAAAGCTTTAACGCGCCTAACTACATTCTTATGGATGGCATTTTTAGCATGTTCTGAAAATTGAGCATTTGACTTAATGGCCCCATATTTATTAGTGTGTACAGATCCTAAAATTTTTAATTTAAAAAGCCCTTAGGCTTTCTAGGCAAAACATGTGGGTCTTTGACTAATATATTCCTGTATTATTGCCCTAGAGGTCTCCTTGTGCTTTTTAGTAGGGTGTGTGATCTGTATCAGTTGGGTTTTTTCTGTATTCCTTAGATCAACTTCACAGTATTAGCTACAAACACTACCAAGTGTAGGATATTGTGTCCTAATTTTATTTAAAGGACAAAACAGTATTATTACTTTCAAGAATGGGACATACACATTCATGATTATTTAGCAAGTCACTAAAAGAAACATTTCTAAAATGACCTTTCAGCTTTCCTTTGCACTGTGACAGTTCAACTGAATAAAGAGCTGAAGCATTATTGTTTAGCTCTCCCTGAATTACCCACTGTTGGATATCTAGTTAAAATCTTTATTCTCAAATTCAGTTTGATCTATTTACAGTGTCTTCAGGAAAGGCAATTTATGACAAGTCTTTTTTTTTTCTCCCAGCTTTCTCCCAACCTTCTCCAAAGGTGAACAGCTTCACTGGTATAAATCCAGAGTAGGTCCACTGAAGCGTAACTGTGGGCAGTGCATTGACTGTAGTGGTTGTTTTACCAGTGTGAAAAGTAGATAGCATTTCAAATAAGAGCTTTAAAAAAATTCAGAAAATAATACACGTACAGTAAAGATTTTTAAAAGGTAAATAATCCTGGAGAGGAGGAAACCACTAATATCTGCTCCCTCTAAACTGTTGCATTGGTGCTGGTTTCTGACACAAAGTATCCAATAACGCTTAACAATGAGACTGCAGGTGAGAATCTTACCATATGAAGGCAAGTACGAGAACCAACATTTCAAAATTTGCTTACCATACTTGACTCAACTCTGAGGCCATTCAGTTTGCACAGAGAGGAGAAACTCAGATTCAGTGTTCTCTTAGATCCTTTTTGCGAGAGCATCTACACTATCAGCACTAAGTTATCTGATTACAGGTTACCTAACAGACAGACAAATCTTGTCATTTCAGTGGCTCAGAATTCAGGTCCCCTTGAAATCTCTGTTTTTATGTCCCTATCTCAGCAACATTTTTACCTATTGATTTTGCATAAGTACCTTGAGATCCTTGTTAGCATGCTCTCTAGGAACCCAAACACAGACAGAAGTTTGTATTTGAAGAGTTTTAGTAAGGATTTATCATGCTGGTCTTGCTGAAAAAGAACGGAGGCATGCAAAGGACCTGATTTCACTCAGAAAATCCCAGACACCATTGTTGAAATACCTCATGTTTCTGTATGTCCTTTCTTATCGTTTCATAGACTATTTTTATAGTGTAACAGCGTAATCAACACCTACTGCAAATGAAGCTCCCCTTCTATTCAAATAAAGCAAAAGATATCAACAGTCCAAGTACTCCACTTTTAATGTGTTATATTCTCCAGTTACTTGCACCTTCTAGTATTCTCCGCCCTAACTGCACATATCCTTTCTAATCTGCCCACTGCATAATCAGCTTAAAACAAAGACAAACAAAAAAACATTTTGAATGCTTGGTAGAAATTCAAATATCTTGCTCATAAAAATAAACCTAATCTAAGCTGTCACAAAATCATTAAATGGCTCTGGCAGTTGTATCAAACTATATAGACATGTAGAGACCCTTTGAAGAAATGAAACTGCACTTTATCAAGTGTGATTTATAAGCAACACTGATTTAGCTGGGAGATAACACTGCTGTCTAATCATTAGTAGTCAGACAACAGCCATGTGAACACATCAATTATGGGCCACTGCCAAAAGCCCTTGAGATCCCAGAGACTAACAGCCAATCCTCTGTTTTACAAGCTCACATCAAAAAGAATATTAATAAGAGGAGGGGTGATGTGAAAGCTTGTCAGAGTAATTCACGAACTAAAACAAGGCATTTTTCCCTTTGCTCTGCCTTGAACTGGTCCATGAAAAAAGCTGGCATTAGCTACAATGCATGAAGCTGCCAATTTCTCAGAAAATGTTTTTTATTAACATATGGGAAGTTGTGAAAGGCTGGAAAAGCTCTATTTGGTGGACAAAGGCAACAAGTTCTGTGTATTCATTCCTGAATGTATCAATCCTGCAACTATTATTCAGATATTTGGAATTGAACATCCATATACTGAAGTGTTTGATGACTTTTCTTATCCTCAAAAACAGAGCTATTTACCATTATATACAAATTAGCCAGACTTCAAGGCATCTTTTTATTCTGTATTGCTAATGACTTTGAAAAACTGAAGTAGAAATACTACCAACTCATTTTCAGGTTCATTTTGGTCTTCAAAAATGTGGGGGGAAAAGATCCACAATTATTCCTTTCTTATTGACTGCTATGGAGTGTGGTTGACCAGAGGTTTACTCTTCTTGCATATAAATGAATGGAAAAAAGCCAAGAATGTAACTCCAGAGGGAACAGTTATTCCTCTGTACAAAAGTAAACATGCCTACAAAGATGGACCTCAAACAACTTGTTTCTGACATTTTAAATGCAGCAATTTTAGCTGTAGAGTTTAGTCCCGTCACTGTCTGCTCTCTCTGGACTCTATTCAAGGGTCTAAAAATAGAGAGGTTTCACAGCCTGGCTGCAGACAACCTGAATCCAATCCTACCAGTACTGTGTATTTAAGGGAAGAGAGAATTTATTTGCGGGGATTTTCCAGAGCTACCTTTATAAAAGCTATCTCAGTTACTGCCAGTAATTAACCTCTGAGCATAGAGTAAGCAAGAAGCAGGAACCTTTTAGACTCTTCACTGTCCCAGAGCCAGTAGCTTTAGGCACAGCTCCAGAATACATATTCTGTTCTGAGATGAACCAGTTTTGAAAGTTCCCACTTTGCTGTGGTCTTCCAGATAATCATTCTCTTCACTTTTCTTACCTTGAGTACCACACATCTCATACCATACTTCAGGATGGCATACTGTTAGTCAAATTGACACAGCTAAGAGGGTCTTAACTACTCAAGGAAGCACATAAAGGAACCAAGTATGTCAACGAGATTCATATTGTGGAACTCCTCCTTTAGTAAGCAGCTGGAGTAAAGAGGTATCAGTTCCAGACTGTTCAGGCAGCCATGGCAGTGCTAGCTTCCACAGTTTTACTGCTCCAGGGACACCAGTAATGACAATTTTAACTAAGGGTACAGTCTTCTGGCAGTCCTTGTGTCCCTACATCTGAACTCGTGGATAACTAGGATCTGATCTAAATGGCAAAACGTGTCTCATACTTTTGGTCTTGACATGCCAGTTCATTGTACAAGGTCCATGAGAAGGCATGGCAGCAACAGCTCAATCTGAAGTCGGCTTCTGCAGAGGTGGAACCACAGGCTACATGTGTGCTTTGCACCAAAGGGGACAGAACCCTCTCCCACAATCATTCTGTCAGCACATGCAAATGGCAACAGCTGCTAGAGAAATGTTAACATCCTAACCACACTTGAAAAAGTACCACTGAGCCTAATCACACAGCTTAATACTCTGTGTGAGTCCCTTGCTCATTCATATTTACACTTATTTTCCCATTGCAAAAGGAACACCTGGAACACAACAGGTCCTCAAAGATCTATCACCTGTAGCTTAATGGCTGACCCAATTTTAGAAATATAGTTTGTCTTGCCCTAGAGGTGTTTTTGGAATATATCTGTTTTAAAAAGTTATCTCTGATATATACCCAAAAAAGAACACTGTGCTTTGAGCCTCACCCTAAGACATCTCAAGATTTTTAATTTCAGTGTGTTCCCTCTTTCTGTCATTCTATGACAGCTAGTGATCTTGGAATTCAATTGCTTAAAACCTAACCTGGGGAAACATTCACCAGGTAGATCATTTCCAAAGCAGTAACTTCATAAGCACAGCATAAAAACAAGGAAGTGATTCAACCAGTGTGTAGCTGATAATGAAAAAAAAAAAAATCTGATTTAAAAGAATTAAATTTATTAAGAGGCCATGTTTTTGTTAAGCTGAGACAGTAAATTTGTTTTCCAAGCATTCTCAAACATTGTTTTCAAATTTCAATGAACTAATATAAACTAATACCAAATGTTGGGGTTAATGTGCCAAATGACATGAGTTAAGTTTGACAGGAGTGGCCTCCCAGTATCTACCAAATTAAAAAGGGACTGTTTATCTACTTTTAGACTCTTCCAAAAGGCGTTAAGACTTTCTAAATTTCCAGCTCAAATACATCATTTTGAAGAAGCACTCCATGAGCAGTCTGTGTACAAAAATCTGGGAATTTTCAGATGCCTCATACCAGGCAATTAGACCTCTCTTAAATCATCATTGAAAATGTTAAGAGCATAAACAACTAACACAGCATTTGGATCAATGGGATTCTACCAGAAAAGCAGAGACTTTAGGTGACTGCAATGACTCTTATATTGGCTCTTACTGTGCCTCCTAAGTCACTACCAATAAACGCAGGACAAAAGCACAAGTGAAAAGAAACCTTTTTATAAAGTGGAGGGCAGTACTTAAATCAATTAAGTTATTTTTGTGGCAGTCCTGTACAAGTGCTCTGCAGGTTCTACATGGCACCACTCTCAAGGACGTGTCAAAACAGTATAGACAGGAGTGCTGTAAAACAGGGAATGCATTAGAATGGAGTAACTGGATGACAGCCCCAATACAGAGCTCCTCACAATGCACAGCAGCACAATCTTTATTCCAAGCAACACTGGTTACTTTTAAAATTTACTATTAGAAAGGTTTTCAGCACTAAGTGTGTCAAGCCCTAAACACTTATTTGCTTTAAGACAGTGTTAATGAGTTGGCTAATCACACAATTTTATAGTTCTATAATGTACTGTGCTGTAAAAATTAAATCAGTGTTTATTACACCTCTGCCACTTTTCCTTTCCTTCTCATTGGACTGACTCTTGGATGGATTAAATGGATTAAAGTAAGCACTGTACTACAATAAAATATAAAAAGTGTGCCAGTTGACAACAGTTCTCAGTATGTATGCAAACAGTATTTTAGTTCAAAGCCTACCTGCAAACAAAGAGTTTAAATCACCGCTTTCAGATACTGAAATTAAGGACATGTTTATTTTTCAATTTTGAGGGAGCTGCTTTGTTTTTATTTACTTCTGGAATTTCCCTCCTCTTGGACATTAAAACCAACCTGTTCAGTTTTCCTTTCCCTATCTCAAATACAAAAAGTGAAATACAACTGAGTTTATATTTTTGTAAAATTACATGAATTTGCAAATTCTCTTTGATGTATGTCAACAATGTTTATGTGACAGACCTTGATACTGTACTGTTAAAACTGCATTGAGATGAAAGCTTCCTTTATCACTGGAGAATTGATATGCCAAATGGCCAACCGGAAAAGACTGGATCAAAGACACCTGAACATGTATTGCTTGTTTGAGGATAAAGAAAGTAGGTACACACACACACACACACACACTCTGGAAAAATCATACACCCAAGGTACAGAGGTAGAATTAGTGGACCTCTGAATAGAAGCAAAGAACTTCATACACATTCTTATATTTCAACCTAGCTTTTCTACAGAGAAAAAATGGCAAAAAGAATCAGATAAACACAAGCGTCTTTGATCTCAATAGGCATGATGTAGAAAGTTCTCCACTCTTACAGAGCAAATAAATACATATTTAAGCTACCCTAATCTGAATTAATTTGAGTATCTCCCAAAGACTGACCATTTGCTTTCAATATTGTTTATAATTAGAAGAGAATTATATATATTTTATTAAAATTAGTGTCACAGCACTTGGATTCTGACAAATATTTGTTTACTGTTCCATAGAAGAAACATAGTATCTGTTGTTCTGCCCCCAAACACATGAAAATTATTTTGCATTCCCAAATTATGGTAAAGGGTCTGATGATAATACAGGAATGGATACAATCATGTATAGCATGGCATGGCTAATTTTCATGCCATGTCATAACTTGCTTTGTGGTCTTAAATCCTAGGAATTCTAAGATCACAGACACATTTGGTTTGGTCTGTATGTAGGCTCTAAAAGCCACTTTTGAAGGAAATAGTCAGTATTATATTGTTCATTTTCAATAACTCTGTGGTCTCACTGTCTCAATTTCACTGACTATAAAATGAAGATAGCTTTTTCCTCCTGCCTCTTCCTTTCCTCACTGTATTGCAAAGCTTATGGCCAGACTGTGTACTTTATTTAATTGGAACTTAAACCCTAGAACTGATGCCAGATTTTTAAGATAGCTCACAAATCAAAACAAGGGGCCAGATGTTCAAAATGACAAAGCACACTGGGTAAATGAGTTTCCCCTCAAATCCTCATAATGGCAAAAGTAGGTGCTAGCCTATTCAAAAAAATCTTGCCATAGTTGTAGGTGTTAACCACATTAAAAACCTACCCTTCATAAATGAACTTATAATACCTCCAAGTGCAAATTGGTCATTGGACAAAGAAAGAAATTGCCATGCACTGAGTTATTTAGACCAAATTCCATTTTTCTTTCACAAAAAAGGAATATTGTGTTTTATCTTTCCTCTGTTCGGGGCAATTTTAGGTATAAGGAAGAGACTGTTTCTTGACTTGCTTTTTTTCCTTAGTATCACACAAAAATTTTTATGGTGCTTGTTCTGCTTTTGGTTTGTTTTTGGTTGGTTGGTCTTTTTTTTTTTTTGCAAGTTTGTCCTAAACAGAATGAAGAAAAGACAACTAAAGCTGGAATAGGATAGGATGCCAGGGGATAACTATGATAAATTATGCTCTGTTTCCTTCTGCCACACACAAGCCTTCAGCTTAGTCCAATACATCACACAAGCACAAGGGAGGAGGATGTATTGGATTTTTATGCTACACTCACATTTGCATGAAAAGGAGCAGTCAAACGAAAATTAAGCACTTAAACAGCTTAAAAAAGGCACTAGTTCAGAATACTGTACTTCAATAAAACATTCATTGTTATTCAATGCTTGGCAAATGACATTGCCATCACATACTAGTAGAAGAACCGTGAAGAATAAATGCTATCTGCAAAAGAGGCTTGTACTTATGCAGCGCTAATGACCATCTAAAAGAGCGATTCTGCATGGTTACATCCTCTTTGAGATTCACAGCTGCAGCTTCACAAGAGCAGCCATACATCATAATCTGCAGCCATTTTAGGCTACCCCTGTGCTTTGGAGAGAAATATGGGGAGTAAGGAACTGCTAATCTTTAAAGTTACAATCAAAAACCACTTTATTCAGTGATGATGAGTGAATGTGATGACCCACCTTCCCTTTAAGAGTGGGTCATCACACTGAGGAGGAGGAGGAAGAGGTATTCGAGTTTTAATATTGATAAGACCCTTGAATGTCATCCAGCAGTGACATACAGGAAAAAGATCTCCATATTTAGTTTCACTACACAGAAAACATATCATTATTAGATTTTGATTTCTAATTCATGATAACAGTGCCATAGAGTAGGACACAAGCCGTTCTTTTAAGAGGTCAGATAACTGTATCTTAAGATTATAACACGTTTTAACTAATGTGAAGAATTTGCTTATTGAACAACATGCTGATCCTATAAACATCATTAATTAACCGAGATACAGTGACTTTTCAGAAAGTTAACAGCTTGGGAACAAACATTATGTCACCATACTTTGAAACTGTTTGATAATCAAAGGCTACGTTATTTTCTGCTAGATTAACCACAAGTTTTGTGGGCAAACCAAAGACAGCCTCCCTTTCTATATGGTCAAGATTTGCAGCCACACCCATCCCACCAAAAGCTTTTCCTCCAATTATGTACACTTTAAATTTAGTTTTATGGAAGTAACCATGGCTCCCTGCACAACACATAGCTTCTAAAACATCTCTCTGGATCTTTAATTAGGCTAGACAAAGGAAAATATTCTGGAAAGTACTGTTATTACTAGGCTTGTTTGCCTCACATTAAATACCTTTGTCTCTACAACTACTTAAAGCACATTTCTCAGGTCAGGTCAGTCAAGCTAGCCCTCCACTGCCCTGTAAATGGCATCTGTCATCAACATCGTAACTCCCACATATCTGTATGTACAAATTTGGATGAGGGAGCTCTGGAAGAAATGGGTCTGGTGCCAGTTTGAGCCATCAAGAGTTCAACCAGAGGTTAACTGTATCCAGGAAAGAAAGACAGTGTTTTGATTTCAGCCCTCAGTACTTATACAGTCAATATACATCTTTTGTGTTTCTTAGGCTTCTCTTGCTGAGATGAAAGTAGCTTGAAATCCAAGTAACTACACACATAAGCATCTATATGGAAATGCTGGCATACTGAAGAAAAAACAAACTCTTCAGCAATTAGTGCCACAGCATTTTCTGCACTGTGAAAACACATCTGAAAGGAAGGAACTTACACACGTTTGTTGATTTGTAATGGTTGCTGAGAAGCTACATTTCAGCATTAAACACAGCACCATCAATAGTATCTGGTTC
>VZTX01011781.1:395448-415312 GCA_013400915.1 Pardalotus punctatus
ACATAAGCACACAATTTGCAAAACTGCGTGACTTGCACAAGAAATTGTATGCTTACCCATTTCCACAGGTTATCATAAACTAATTCACTGGTACACAAGACAATCGACAGACCAATGAAGGACCAAAAGACTGTTTAACACTCAAAAGTGCCATAAAGACAACAAAAAGACAAGGCTGTCTTTTCTGTTTTGTGTCAGCTACAGAAAGTATTTTCCAGAGTCTGGTGCTGTGGAAACAGTGGCCAAAAAAACCCAAACAAACAAACAAACAAAAAAGCCGTCCTCATGACCAGATGACAGACGTTGCTCAGTCGCCACCCCTGCCTGTCCCAAGCTCACTCCAAAAAAAAAAAAAAAAAAGCTTCCACTGAAGAATTTAAGTGTGAATTTTCATCTTATCCTAAGTGAGCTTCATTTATGTGACATGACTCAATTCCAACTCCTACCATTATGCCTGAAAAATCTGTCCTTCTTGCTGTGATATTCTTCCTAGCTATATCCAGAGCATCTCGCCACCACACAGGCAGATAAGAATTTCAAATGTTGCTAAAGAGATGGAGAGTTCCAAAGCAGGACAGCAAATGGAGACAGTGATTTCAGCAATTAGGTTTTCTACAAGCACTGTCCCTTCAGGTTAATGAAAGCTTTTAAAAACGGAGAGCCCTGACAAAGTATTCCAGATACACAGCTTACCCTTGAGACTTCTGTATATTTTTGTGTTTCACAACACATTTTCCTGTTAATTTGGAAATACTTTTCACTCCTCAGTAGCCAGTTGATAAATTCAACACCATGGAACCAGAGTTGACTTCATATACAATCTGTAAAATTAACCAGGGGGGTCTTGAGGAAATTTTTTGTCCTATATTCCACCTCTTCTAGTAAGATTGAATATGGAATAAGATGGGAAAAATATTAAAAGGCACTACAATGTGAATTAAAACGAAAGGAATCAGTATCTCACAAATTCAAGAAAATGCCTGAATAATCAGTCACTTCTTGGGAAGAAGGAGAAAGAATTATTCATAAAGTAGTGATGGCCTTCATGAAGAAAGCAGACAATGTAACACTTACTTTTTTTAAACAAATTTCTCTGTTCATCCAAGAGATTCCACACGTCAGTATAAATGCCCAAATAAACTTAATAGATTTAGTTTGCAATCACATATCCTTTTACAGCTGAGATAAATAGAAATGAGAGTATCAAAGCTAGGTACTCATAACCAGCTCCACCATACCTATTCTGGAGATCACTGCCTTTCCCTTCACATTGTCTGTATGCCTTCCCCTTTCACCCCAGTCAACTTGTACACTGGGTTAGAAAAAGCACAGTACTGTGGATCACCCGGATCTTTTTTGAAGCAGGCTAGGGAATGGCCCGCCTTGTAGAAATACTCATCAGTGATGTGCATTGACAGTATTCTGGGTAGATGCAATTAGAACCTCACACAGGATTACAGCTCAAGTTTCATTTTTAGAAATCTAACAAAACTGTTCCACTGAAACCTGCAGGCTAAGGCCTGCTCTGGTCATCAGTTTCTAGTCTTGTCCTGGCACTGCTCCATTTCTACCCACGTCACAGATACAGCTTCACTGCTTATCCACACGCGAAGACTAAAGTACAGCCAAGACCTGTGCGGACACTCTTTTGCAAGGGCACTGTGCAAAATCTTTCTTGGGAGAACTGAGCAAAACGATGAATTTTCATGTCCACAGCTGAAGAAAACAAGATTTATCATAGCCCACTTCCACAGGGGAAAAGCCAGATTGAAGAATTTCTGTAATGCTGTAAGAGGAGTTAGTCTTGGAGATACTGGTTCCTCTAAGTGCAGCCTAACTTAAACCGAACCAAAGGAAATATGTTTTCCTACTCTAAAGACAGGCAGTGATGGTTTGCTCTCACACCCCAAACCAACAAATGCAGGAATTCAACTCTAAATTGGGCTTCAAGATTAATTTTAAATAAAGCTGCAATTTAAAAGGAGATTCACTTGATCTCTAACTAGTATTTCCTCTCTGCTCATGGCCTGGTCTGTTAATAAATGCTTTACAAATTTAGTAACGACTAAAAAAAATTAGGCTAAGTACTTGACAAACCTGGTATACTGACTTTCAGCTTCCAGGCTTCCAGATCAGATGACCTTCTCTAAGTCAAAATGCTGAAAATACTAAAAGTACAGGAATGAGCCAAAAAAGTGTCACACTCCTGATCTGTGGACCTGATTTTTATTCATGAAAGCAAACACAATGACTCACTGTGCAACAATGGCTAGCCAAACAGGACAGAGAAGACTGTGCTCTGACCTCTATACTTAAACTTATAAAAGTCTTGTCCCACGCAAAATACTGACATTATTAGTGCAAGTTACACCACTCATTCCACATTCAATTCTGAAAGTAATATTATATTTGCATGGCTCTTCCTGAAAGAATTAAAGGTTGATAAACATAATTATAAGAAGGTGGAGTTCTTATGACACCACAAATATTATCCAGAGCTAGTGCTATCCTAATGAGCTAAAGTGTCAACAACTTCTTTTTTCCCAGACTTTTACCAACCCCTTGGCTTCTAGTACAAGAAAAACAATAATAAAATTTTTATCAAATTTCCCAAAATCCTGAGATTAAATAATTTCTTTGTTTTATAATTGTTGATTTAGAATGCAAATTTCCTTTTGAATTTACTGAGACCCACATTCACAGCTGCATTGCTTAATCATTGGTTTTTGTTCTGCCAAGGATACAGACAAGCTTGTCAAGTCCATCAAGCATTTGGTAAGGTACTACTGATAAAGAAAAATATGGGCCTACTTCACTGCATTGATCTAAAATGAAACACTTACCCTGGAGTGAATTTGTCTACTGGTAGTTAAGGCTTACATACATACCCACAAAAAAAGAGTAATTTTGTTTTGAAAATTTATGAAACTTCACTTGTTATTTCAATGTTATTATTTTTAACCTGCAGTCTGAAGACCAACTGTCTATCTGTTAGAAGCAATATTAACAAGGAAATTATATATGTGTAAGTAGATGCAAAAATTGCTACCATTTTTGCCTTAAAATTTCCTAATGCAAATTTCTTTTTACAAACTGGTTTTATAGTTCTGCCAGTCACATTATACAGCTTTTAAAGAACAATGTGAACAAAATCACAATAGCATGCACATAATGTGAAGTTCTTTAATAGTCACTAACAACATTGCTTTCAATCACTTCAAATACATCAACCCTCATTTTACCAAATAGATATCAGATAACAGCCTGGTTTAATGTTTTAACAGACACAGTCATTTCACAGCCTAGGGAGAATACAAAGGGGCATAAACATACTCAAATATGTTTATAATTAGACTGCATGTAAAAGACACAATTCTTACATAACTTTCACAGAAGCATTCTTTATGCAGAGATGTCAGTGCTCATGTTGCTGCTCATTTTGAAGCAATCAGCTTCTGTGCCTAAATGCAATGGGAGAAGTGGTCTGTTACTAGGGAATGCAGCTACAAGCAGTTTTCCGTGCACTCTCTCACTTTTGTGATCAGGAAATGCAGCAGAAACTAAATCTGAAGAAAGAAATGCTATTAGGAATATTTTTCTCGAGGTTACTACTAAGACTACTAGACTCTAGTCTGAGGGAGAGATATTCTTAATAGCCAAACCTATTGACAACGCACTCTACATTTGTTTACACACAAGAGGAGAGTAACATTTTATATCACATTAGTGAATTTCAATCAAGCAATATGTAAAGAAATAAGGCACAGCATTGCCAAGCACTTAAAAGGTCACACCTGAAGCTCATTAACTTTTTCCTTGTCACCTTACGAAAATCGCACAATATAAATTTACACTAAAAATAAAAATAAATACATTTATACAGAGTATAAATATACACTACATTGTTCTTGTTCCTATACTGGATTTCAAATAAGAACAACTGACAAGTTCTTTTTTTCATGCATATTTTGATTTTTCTTTACACAAACTTGCCACAAGCCAAAGGGATAAAAAGTCAATGCCCCTTTTATTATATGTTAAGGGGATTAAACTAAAAATATGTATTTATTAAAACAGATGACCAGACACAACTTACCAAACTCAGCTATGCTTACTCTTTTCCCATGCAAATTACTACAGCCACTGAAGATGGAAAACTGTTGTTTTACATAGGCCAAACATATTCTTCAGATGGTTTATAATCTGATCAAATCAAAGCAAATTTCCACACAAATAATCATGACGTGTTTTCTCAGAAGGCTTTGCCTACCAACACACTGACAACAGGGATGTTCTGTAAAATAAAATGCTTTATTTTCCATGACCTATGGACCCATTTCCTTATTGAGACTTCATAAATTCATTTTCACAGCAGTGATGAAGAGAAGAAGTCACAGAAAATTCCACTCAGAAGGTAAGAATTTTGAAAGGCTATAAATTACTGAAAAAATGAGTTTTAACTGAAGAAGCTTAAACAACATTTACTGCAGAGGTTACTCCATTTCTGCTATAATGCTTTCTTGGCTTTGATCTTTAAACCAATGACTCATGAAAATGATATCTTCAAATTTACAGGCCACCAGTAAGTGGGTCTTTAAAAAAATGTTGTACAACAATAAAGCAGGAACCACAAGCACTTCTTAACCATTTGAACGGTCAACTAATTAATTATGACACTGAAACAAAGGGCTATTTAAAAAAATCTTGCTCTTAAAAAGGAGAGCGGAGAAAAAGCGAGAAGGGAAAAAAAAGCAGGGGAGGCAGTTCTAGTGAGCAAGCCAAATGGCATATTGGGGAGAGAGGTTCAAGAAAATGTATTATGTTTGCTCAAATTAAGCATTTCTCCCCCACCCCATTCAGAAGGAAAACAAAGTAGAGCAGCTCTTCTTGCCACAGACTGCTGCCCCTTAGCTGGAAGCAACTCCAGTTGTCAGGCTCCTGTCAGCACGTAAGTGCACCAACATTTCCCTTCTCCCACCCTTTTGTTCCTACTTAATATGTGCAGTTTGTTCAGCAGTCTTTGCTGTTAAACAATTCATTTTTCCTTGCCTTCTCTGCTTTAGGAGGAGGCAAAAATAGCAGGACTTAGGCACAAAATATAAAGCTCATTTCCTGTACCTTAGTGCCTCATTCTTTCACCTCCTTGTCCATAGGATTTAGCTACCAAATAGGTCTTAATCTGTAAACAAATGATTTGCTCTACAATTAAGCCATTCACTTCTTTCTTTTTTTTTTCTCCTCTCTTTCTTTGGCTGCTTGGCTGCTGTCCAATGTGGAGGCTCATAGGTTCTTCTATTATTTAGTGCTGGTTAAAAGGCAATAAGCTCATTTAGAGTTTATAAAACTATAAGCTATCAACAAAAGCATTTAATGCTTCTCTGAAGCACTGTGGGTTTTGCCTGAAAAAATTAATAATGTGGTTGCATGTTTATATTTGTGTTCACATACATGTGGATGTGTGCGGGTAGTTGTTTATGTACTGACCTGGTTATTCACTCTGCATGTCTTTAAGTCAGCTATTGTAAGCTACAAATACATGCATTTCACCCAAATTTTAATTGACTCTCTACATTTTTCTCAACAACTGACAGTCACAGGAACTCTGATTCACCATGGCTACAAAGCTAAACCTCAAATACTTCAATGTTGTATGATAAAAAAAATGCCATGCTCCTGCACCATGTCACAATGTTTGCAAATATTGTTTCTTTATAGAGCAATGTTGTGAATCACAGGAGTCTACTAGAGTAAGTGAAACCTTTAGAGACATAAATAACATGTTAGCTTTTTCATCTCTGCAGTTAAAAGTCACTCATGACTCAAGAGAAAATAAAATAACATTGAGATAATTTTTCTTTATCTCTACTTTTACATTTTTGTTCTTGCTGGAAAATAAGTTCTCAGGGATTAAAACCAGAACACAGCATGTGTATATTTGATTTCACGCAGATGGTTATACATACAACATAGGAGCTACCACCTCCATGCGGGACAGTAAAGACAATTAAACATTTTTCTAAAAACATGTCTGTATGTTTTTAATACTTAATACTTTAAATAAGTAAAGTATTGCAAATGGAAAGATAAATTTACAGGTGTAAATCTCATTTAGAAATGACAGGTACTTAGCCATTTCAATTTCAGCAATACAATTCCAATTAAATTCTGCAAGCCTATTTAAAGTCTATTACGGCTGCTGACATCAATCTGACAGGCTTTAGAGTGCTAATCTCCACTAAAGATTTTCATCTACAAGTTTAGCTACTGGTACATTTGAATTAAATACTCGGTGTTTCTCCATATAGGCAAGTGCAGACATAAGGCATTAGAGGTGGATGGGCAACAGAGCAAAATTGTCATGGAGCCTCTAATGATAGTTTTGCCTGAATAACGAGTGAAGTTCAAACTGCCATTAGATTCCAGTCCTCTCCTCAGTGTTTTAATCCTGATTTCCACACTTTGCACTCAAAATCTCATTTCTTCCCCAGTGAATACAACATATTCCTGCTGCAGCTACTCATAGGAGTATGAACACTACAGGAAAACCCTGAAAACTTGATTTAGGTATCATATTTTAAACGTACACTCATACACTCATGTATATGGATGCACACACAAGCACAGATCCATACAAAAGGACACACAAAAATATTTGAATTAGCTGTACCTATTAAGACTCACCGGAGATCAAATAAGACTTTCCCTTCCCCCAACCAAATGACAACTTCTGAAGTTGCAGATAATAGGTGGCAGTCAGACAGGTGTCAGGTAAGTATGTTCATCCTGAAAAACTACTTAAACGTTAATTAATTATGTGTATTGTTAACTTGTTTAATTTATCACGATACAATGCACCCTCAATAATTACCAACCATTTGAAAAGAGTTGTGAAAACTAAGCTGTGAGAGGCATTTTAAACCTTTAAGAAATATTTCAGTTTGAGGAAAAAATAGAAATCTTGGATGTAGTTTGAATGTAGTTGCCAATTTTTCCACCTAGAGTAAATATGAAAGCTCAAAAATAAATATTCAAGAGCATTAATTCGTTTCTAGATGTGTGCGTGCAAGTAAAACAGCAGCCATAATGTGGAAATTTGAGTCACATTTTGCAACTAATTGGAAGCAGATTAGAATTCTGCCTCAGGGGAACATTGTCAAACTAGAAGCTGGAGCAAATGAAGAAAGAGGTGAAAGCATCGTGAAGAGCTGACAGATTTACAGTGCTCAAGGCAATAAACGGGTACTAGATGAAAATGAATGTGCTTCACTGTACTGCATCCAGTTTTCAGTCATATCTCAGCAATAAGAGCATACAGCCATGAAACAATTATTTTCAGAGAGATAGTGAAGGAAAGAGCAAGAACAAACAAAACACTATTCAGGTGGTGTGCAAAAGAAACCTATAAACCATTCAGTGGCTCAAGTTGTTGCAAGAATAATCAAACTGGTCATAGTGAGTCCTGTTTTGCAACCTGGACTCATCTCAAGTAAGGGCTTACACAGACATAACACAAGGAACTACTTACTTGAGTTGAGAAAGGACAGTAAGCCCTTGCTCAGTGTGAGTAAGAGTCAAAGCATTAAGCTCTTAGGGAAAAAAAACAACACACAGATTTTATATTTTTAAAGCTAAGAAAAACACAGAACCCTGCAGACAGATAAATTAGAGGCAGAAGGGGAAAAGCCCTTTTAGGGGGTGATTAGGAAAGGTTGAAGGAGATTATAAAATGAAAATAAAGTGCAGAGGTTAATGTACCAATGCTGTAATGGAAACAGCTGCTAGCTTTCTCCTTCAGTTTGGCATCGTTGCAGCGTCACAGGAAAGACTGTTAAAAGATCTGGACATGAAATGTAAATAAAACTATTAGCCAAAACTCAGTTGCTGTATTTATAAAACAGCAGCAGCTCTTTTTTCCTGTGTGTGTATGTACGTGTGTGCGTGTGCATGTACATATACACACGCCTCCAGCATATATGTGAGTATCTATATTGATATACATACATACACATACATGTGTACACATGTATACACAACCCTGTCCTTAAACAGCAACTAGTAACACTATTGCATAATATTGCACCTTACTATTGGCAGAAGTGGGCAAAAACATCAATTTAGGTTTTCTGTAACACTGGGTGTGGAAAAACCACCTTCATTGTTCTCAAAATGCATGAGTATTTTTCCTTCAAATTCCAGAACTCCAGTGCAATACAACATATAGTACCTAACATTAAACCCAGGGCAAAAATTAACCTTTAAAACTTTATGTCAAATATGTCCATTATATCGATAAATACTTCCGGAATATTAGATCATTGTAGTCAGTGCAAGCTAACTAAACAAATCCTTCAACATTTACTAAAATCAGATTTTAAACTCCTACCAGCAAAACAAAGTTCAATGAAGTAATGAGGTCCATTTCTAATTGTCTTTGCTTCTAACTATCGCCTTTTGTTGAAGAGATATAGATCTAGTTGCATTTCCCTCCTTCAGAAAGAAAGAACTGGCAAGAACATGAAACCTTGAAACATGCAAATACTGCCATTACTTCACTGCTACAAGCCTATAATAAAGCACAGATTTGATAGCACTATCCGTGTAGTGTGGCGAACCACACTCAAATAAACAGCTCTCCACGAAGAATGAAAACCCGAAGACTAAACCCTTCCAATTCAAACATTAATTGTTGCTTTTAACATAAGCCATCCACAGAAATCAGCCAAGGAGGTGACAGGAAATCCAAAAATAATTTGGTCTGGCCCTGCTCACTATGAGAAAGGAGATTACAGGTTGCTTTTCACTCTTCTTACTGGTTGAGGGAAGCAGTGAAATGTGCTTACATAACCAGCAACTATGGTACCCACAGACCTATTTCTACCACAGTTCAGCACAGCATCACTGAAATTCATCAATAAAGGTGGCATTTGAATAGCATGAACTTGTGATGCAGGGGGGATGGGCGTAACAAAACCCCTGAATTAATTCAATGGATAATGCAAATGACTAAACGTGTGCAAAATCAAACTGTCTAGTGAACACAGTTAAAGAGGCCAGATGTGCCTCAAAATTTCCTGGGAAACAGAGCCTAAATTTGGCGCTTTCTTTTATCAGAAAGAAGAAAGCAAGCCCTCTGAGTTTACGAAAGTGTGATCAATTGGAGCTTAGTCTTCTGTTGCTAATTGAAGCATGGGAAAAAAAGCCAGTTTCCGACGGCAAACTACAAACATATACTTTTTATATTCCACTGCACATGATAAAAAACAGAATCAAGCTGACTGGTAGAAATTTGACTGGCAACCAAAGACCAACCTATTATTTCAAACTGTTATGGGAAAGCAATAAAATTGCTACCAGGTCTCCTCATGTTACTCTTCAATAAAAAGAAGCCTTCGGGGAAATAAGAAAACGCATCAAAACCTCTAAAGTTTCTTTAAGTAAAAATACATTTCTGTGGTGTTATGCCATCTGCTTCTTGGTTAACATGACAAGACAATTCAACAGCTAGAATGCTAGTGTTTTGAAAACACTGAGTAACCACAATCAATAGATTTTCGTTTGCTCTTTTGACTGCAAAAACTATATTCACATGCCACTATTGGCACATGCTTCAAATATCCTCACGAGACCATTTTCCTTCCATTATTATTTTGTGGAGTTTCTTTGGAGACAAACACCTCAGCCAAGCTGCATTTGTGCACAAGAGTGAGATTTAGGTTAGGAAGACTCAGAACCTGTGAGAAGATAAGGGAACCAAATATTTGGTATTTTTTTTCTGAAGATCAGTTGACCAAGATTTATCACAATGGACATACAATTGGACATAGCACAATTTCACTTCAAAATTAGTGAAACAAAGAGCTTCACATTTAATACCCAGTAGATGTTACAGGCAGAAGCTAGAGAAGTTGATCCTTTCACCTTGAGATTTAGCAATATTTTTCAACTTACTGTAAAAGCAGACATATTATAAATCTCTGTCACTAAATGCAACTTTCTCACTTGCAGTGTTGGCTTAAGATTTCAGAAAATTTAATCAACACCACAGTGAGCCTAGAGCTGGAAAACCTGTTTATACAGAGATGAATCTTACTCCATTGCATGCAACTTGCCCTGCATGCTCACGTAAGTTGTTTAATCAAGTAGTCCTATATATATAAGCACATATATTATGGAAGTGTACATGTACAAGGGGTGTCAGAGCAAACTACCTATTCTCACGCCTTGATATTTCTCTTAGCTTTTCCAAAAAAGAAAAAAAAAAAAATTACAAAGAACTTGCTTGTCAGTCTAGTCACTCTGAATAGTTTTACAACCTTTCATTCAAATGTAAAGGCTTTGTTCCAATTGCCAAGACCATTTCGTAAGAGTTAAAAGAGAAAGTGCAATAGAGAGTTCTTACTGAAATCCTACAGCACAACCAGAAGTCATTGTCTGATCTTCCTCTTTGCCCAAATGGCTACTCATTGCCTTCAGTAAATTGTGGTATTAAATCAAAAACATAATAATAATTTTTTAAAATCATGATTAAAAATCTCGTTTAAGAAAACCCCTCAAGTCCTGCTATAACAACTGGTAATTATCTATATTAAAATTATCATATTTCAAACATTATTAAGCAAATTAAAAACTGATGCATTGTTCACTTTGGTGAAAGGCCGCACTGAAAAAGTGCAGTGCTGGGAAGAAACACTGGTACAAAAAAGAGGAAAAAGTGTATGAAATAGAAGATACATATTATATAATATATATAATGAACTTTTCTCATTTTTATAAAGGTATTTAGTTTTTCCAATTACGTCGTCATCAGAAATTTTCATGGAAGACCATTTTGCTGTTTTTCACCCTACAGGAAATGAATGCTATGTACTGACCACGTTTTTAAATATCCATATATATTCCGTGATTGTTAAGAAATACAAATAACTGTTTAATATGTAAACACACTAAAACAAATGCTAGTTTTTAGCAAAAAATATGGCCAACCCTCCAACTAAAGCCACTGTATCCACCGATCCACAGGTATGATCCTATCTGAGGACTCAGGGGAGGATGTATTTCTGTTGTAAAAAATGAAGCACAGTTAAGAAGTCAGACAATCTTTCCAGCCATTCGGGGAACATAGTGCTATATCACCATGTACATTAGTACATCATACAGGTACAATATAAAGCTGGTACAAGGCTAAACATATTATAAAAATAATAACCTGGTTGTTGGATCATTTGTACAAAGTATCTTAGCTCAGACCACGGTAGACTCTAAAATTTGGTTATATTCAGCAATTCCAACTGCATAACACAGAACAAATCTGGAACATGCCACATGCCAAAAGTAAATTCTGCATTTGAGAAATATGGACCATGTTGCAGTAACACAAAGCTGCCTAAATTGCTGCACAAGCAATCTAACCTTTTTCAAGGGTAGGTGACAGAAATCCAGAATATATATATGTCCTTATCAAAAATGGAAGTAAAGGTGAAGGATAGCTGAAATGTTAGTAATTCTGCAATGATACTCCTGATGATGCTTGTAAAATGTGCTCAGTATCACATGTATCAATAACACTGTAAGATGTGAAGAAACACAGGGGCTTTTTTATTCTTTTAGAAATGCAAATTGTATGGATAACACAGGGCATATAAAGGGGAACCTGCATTCAACGTGCAAAGGATCTGTCCAGTTAACAGAAAGCAGACCACAGGCTCTCCCACTAATGTCTGTACAATGGAGATAACCCATTTCTCATATGGGGGGAAAAAAGAAAAAGGCACCAGTTTTAGCACGCAAAAAGACCCGACACATTTCAGATTTATGATTTATGTTGTTGTCGATAAAAAAGCTTTCCAATTATGAAGGAATGCATTCTGTGTTAATGATCACAACAAGGGGTCCAAGCTTTACTCTTCTGTCAGAGCTACAGCAGATCCTCCCCGCAGCTTCACCATTAACATGTCTGTTTCCTGTCAGACCACTCAGAGATAATGTCATTTATCTCAGGGCGGCACAAGACCAGTCATTAGCTTCAGTAAAAGACCTCAAACAAAGGCCGGATGGCGTTTTATGCAGGGCTTATAGGCTGCAGCCAAGAGTCTCATTGCCTAGCATTTTAGAGCAAGTTATCTTAAAAGAGTGATTTTCTCCCTATCAACAATTCTAGAACACTTCTCTGAACAGCAGTAAAGTCTGCATGGAAAATTTTAGTCAATGGTTTTATCATATGCAATTAGGTGCCGATAAGAGCTTGCTAAAGTTATCCTTTGAAAGGTTGGTGTGAGTTTTTTTGGTTGTTGTTGTTGNAGAGTAAATCAGGTTCCACCTCAATAGCAAGACCTTTGAAGAACTGACCTTTATTGTGTTTGCCTGCAGGAGGTGATTCACTATTATAAATTCTTCAATGACTGAGCTTCTGGAAATCTCTTTAAATGAAAGTGGAACTGGTTAACTGTATGTACGAACATGTGTTTTCACAGTCTCTTCTGTATTATTACATTTCAGAAAGCTTCTATAAAGTGCCAGGTGAACTTTTTAAAATAATGATGATAATAATAATTAAAAAAATAAAGAGAGTCGGAAAAATATGAGCAAATCTCAGCTATTCAATTCCTGGGCTTATGCTGAAAACTAGAAACAGATGGTACTTTCCATGTTACTTGAATCTGGTTATTGAACACCTCTACGGTTACAGGAGATTTTGCTTAGCACTTTTAGCATACATTTCATTTATTGGACTATAAAATGCTACTTTGGAAAAACAAGTCTTTATATAGCTATAATTAAAACAGTCTTGCAGGAAAGCCCTTTAACATGGAGACCATGGTTAACCTCATGACATCTGGACAATCAATCCTTTCCTTTTTACTGGGTATTTATGAAGTTATTAAAACTGTAAAATTACCAATGCCCAAAGTGAAATATTTTTCCAGTAGTTCCGAGTATGGTTATCAGCTTCCCTGCTTTATTTGATAGATGTTCTAGACCAGGCTCTATTGTGCTACACTAACTCTTGCTTTGCACAGGAATTCAATAGCAGATCTGGTCATGCATATTGGCAGAGGTCAGCAGGTTCACACAGAAAGCTTTCCTCGGCCAAAGGGCAACACCTCTTCACCCAGCTCAAAAAGCACCGTCACACTACTAGACAGCACTACAGAATTTTAAGAACCTTGAGCTGTGCTTATTGTTAGACACCCATACTTATCAATGTTTTTAACAGCTAAATCCCTTATGTAGCTTTCAAAACAGTTTGCTGTCAAACAACAATAGACTTTGTTCTTTAATTACAGCAAGTGACCTCCCTGCCCTTTTATTTCACAGTGAATAAACTACACACAAGGCCGGCAAGAAAAGTACATGAAGAGCATATCTCCATAACATCATTAATCAAAGCATGTACTTAAATTACTTACATCAATAGGTAAAATTCACCCAGAGAATCCTGATGGCATACAAAACACTCTCAAATCCTAACACTAAAACACAATAAAAAAAGTGAAGATAAAATAAATACCAGCCAACATGTTAATTTGCTGAAGACAACTTTCAAATGTGAGATGCAGTCATAATGAGAAGCACTAAGCTAAAAAAGGAGAAAAATTCAATCCTGGAGTATCAATAGACTGATACATTTAGAACTGTAACTAAATCCCTCTGATTACAGCTTTGTATCTTCTGCATTAATTCCATGTAAACATAGTGATTTTCACATACCAAATACAGTTTTCCCATATCTTAGAGTAAATTGTGACTGACTGAATTCCAAAATCTCCTCACAATGCACACAAAGCAAATTTTGTAGCTACTCTGAACACTCTTCAATGTAACAGCTGTTAGAAACACAAAAAACTTAGCTGAAACAGATGAAGAGTTCATGCTGACAAACAGACAGTAACTGTGCTAAAAACGGTGTGGATGAGAAATGGAAAATGGAGACAGGTTTTAACACCAAAAATCTTAGGCGTGGTTAGCCTACCTGTCAAAGCTACTTATTCAGACATGTCACTGGTGGCTTAGCCACAAAATGGACTGCATGAATATAGCTCTAACATCTTAGAATTACAGCATACTTTGACTTTATCCACATATTAGGGGAGTGGCGACTCTTACAACATACTTGCGGTTTCTGCATAAAAGAGCCAGCAGAACAGAGTCATTGATTTAATTAGGCTTCATAAGATCCAATTTATCATGTTTTACATGACTTTCTGCAGCAAGGAAACATAATAAATAGACTAAAAATAGAATTGAAGCATGCTGTGAAAGCTAAACAGTGACTACAATTCCTGAGAATCTGCTCCAAGCTTTCCACAAATAGTAAACAAATGCAGTATTATATTCCACACCACATATAAAAACATGTAGATTTTGAATCAGCAGTCAAGAACTCATTCGATTCTAAGAGGAAACTTCCAAATTCATGAGGCATGTCTTGCACAACAGTGAAATAACTGAACAGTGATTTCAACGTGCAGGCTGAAAATTATGTATTTACCTACAGATACAAGGTGCTTTGTGCAATTACAGCATATATGTTCTAGTGTATAAACAGTCAAAGCAATAACACTTCAGGAATCGAAAACCTTTAAAGAATTCTTTCCAATAACTGTTAAGCATTGCGGGGGAAAAAGAAAAAAAAGCCAGAAGAACAAACATAAAACCCTCAAGTGTTACTAATGGTGCCACTGGCTGGACTTAAAGTATCAGCCATTATCAGTAACAAGCTACATTACTACTACTACTACTACTATTATTATTATTATTATTATATTATGCGTCTAAAAGGGAACATTCTTGACTAAGAAAAACGCTAAGGGACATTACTTAAGACAACAAGCAAGCACACCATTGTGCCAGACAATGGCCAAGGCTGCACGACTCTGATGTGCAAAGCCTGTATTAAAGTCGGTGTGTGCCAACAGCAGCGGCTGTTGCTGGAAATGCAAGCTCCAGACCTCCTCCTGGAGCGACATCTACAACACACAGAGTGTGCCACCGACGCTGAACTCCTCCATACATGTTTGCTCTGAATTTGCATGCAATTCCATTTACACTGCACATAAGATTACTCATACGTATATGGATTCTTCATACAATTTCCTGTGTGACTAGAGTTGAAAGAACACAAAAACGGGAGAAACCACACCACCCTCTAGTCTCTGTTGCCATGGCAGCAGCCTTTGAGATACTGAAATGTTCAGATTGCCAGCTAAACAAAATTGTTGAATGTGAACATTTGGCTGAGAGATTAAAAGGCTAAGGGGGTTGCAAAAGGGCAGTACCTCCCACATTCCAGGCAGCCACTGAATCCAATCAAATGGCTCTGACTCTTTAACCACAGCCATTGTGAAGACCGGATTAGGGCAATTTATCTAGATAGTTAAAACAGATTAGAGAACTACAATTTGAAGACTATTGGCAACAGAAGTAAATGCCTACTGTACTAAGTTAATAAAGAGACCATGAGATTTTTGGACACCTTTCTGCCATGAACGGCATTTTTCATAAATCAAAGTGCAAACATATACCCATGAATTACACAGCAATCTGGTTTTCTCATCTGCATTTAGACAAGGTCATAAGGCTCATTCAAATTCATCCATCGATATGCTATCTTAAAAGCAATAATATGCACGCATACAATATGAAATTTAATTTGTTCCTCACCTTGAACAGAAACCCTTGAAATTATCTTCCAGTACTAACAAAAATCTGATGTCATGAACACCCAAATCTAATCCTCTAGTCGACTTAGTATTACAAAAACTTCATGACTGAAATACAACAAGCTGGTACCCAGTCATAAAAAGACGTAACTCCCCCCCTTCCCAAGACTTTCAGCCCTCCCAGACACTTGCAGACCATACAGTTAATACCGAACCGAAAGTTTTGCCATTGTTGAACATTCACTCGGGGAAGTTGTAAAAGCAGGTAATTTAAGACCAACAGCTGACAATATAGTAACAATCTAACACACCCTAAGATTGTTCATTTGGAGTGTGTTGGTTTGCTTTACTTTTCAGGCAGAGCAGGTTGTCTTTGTTTAACAACCTGTAGAATTTATTGTACTTGTAATCCTGGGCCAACGTTCACCTTCCAGTCCCCCAGAAGGTGCCTTCTGCCCTAGGGACAGAACTCCCACCAACACCAGAACATCCTTGAACCAGCCGTTGACAAAAGACAACAAGCTCTCCCTCCACCCTTCCCAAAGAATAGAGTAGTGGCCATCTATTCATACAGAAAGGAATAAAACCACACACCCCCATCTGATTGCTTTCATACATTCCAACCACTCAAAAAGCAAGCAGTTCAGATCCAAGAGTCTGTGCGGCTCAAAGAGGAAAACTCCCCCAGACAGGAGACAAACTGCTCTCCTCTGTTCCAAAAGCTGTTTTCAACACACATTTCTCAGCACAAGGTGCATTTCCCTCCTCCCAGCATCCTTCTTCCAAGAAGAGAAGAGTCTGCTGGCTCCTTCCTCCCAGTCGCTACACCAGCTTCTGGAGCCTCTGGGCTACAGTGCCACAGGAGCCCCCCAGCACAACAAGCATCCTTCGTCTCCATGAAGCACAATGGCGGAGCCCGGGTCTCTGCCGGTACCTCCTGTTTCCTCCCCCAAGCACCGTATCAGCTCCAGGAAGTGGGTCAGAGAAGGGAGAGGGGCTCCTTTAGACTTTGGGAGAGGAATGGCCACGAATGCCTGCTGATGTTGTGGAAGAGAGTCAGCAAATACAAGACCTGCTGCTCCTGGAGCCTGAGCTATGCACTCCCAGCCTGTGAACACACGCCATCCCACTGGTACTGCTGCTCTCTGCTAAATCTGGGGACAGCTCAGACAGAGTCATCTCTGCATTTCTCCTTCTGGGCAAGTACAATTAAAACGAACAGACAAAACAAATGAACAAATGTTCTCCAGGTCTGATGACGGGGAGAGGAAATCACAAGGAAGAGCAGCACACTGGAAACATGGTGTCTTCCGTAGGGATGAGGTCTCTGGGTCGCCTTTTTTTTTTTTTTTTTGAAAGGGAAAGAGGAAGAACGTATGCATGTCACAAATACACAGCAGAGGGGACAGAGGAGCTAGACACACGGTCATGGGACACTCACGGGACACTTATTATAGACAAGAGAAAACACAGAAGAGGTGGAGAGGGGCTTTGTCCTACCTTTTCTGTTTTCAATTTCTTGATTCGCCTGTGGCTCTCCTCCTCCTCCTCTTCCTTCTTTACCAAAATAGAGTTTCCCATTAACCCTGAATCCGGGGTACTTTTGCTCACCTCCCCCACAGCAGAGGAGGTGCAGTGGAAGGGGCTGCTGCTTCCACTACTGCCTCCCTTGGCCCCGAAGCCATAGAGGTGCCCAGAGGGAATTTGGCTATTGCCACCCCCACTGCCATTGGGGTGGCCCTGCTGTAGGTCATGCTGCTTGTCCTTCCTGGATTTTCCTGCATCCTTATCCCGTTTGGAGCCTCTGCTGCCTGGGACTTTACCTGGTTTCTCCTCTTTGTTTTTCCCACAAGAGGCAATGGTGGTGGTGTTGCTGGTGTTATTATTGCCGTTTGGGTTACTGCTCATGCTTTGACCCAGTGCTGAATTCATGCCAGTTGCCTCTCCAGGGCGCCCTTGGACTTCCTGCCTTTTGCCAGCACTGCTGATCTCAGGAATCCCATACAAGGCAGCAGAAGGCAGAGATTTATTAGCATCCTTAGAAGTTTTACTCCTTTTCACTTTTGATTTGCTAGTCTCTTTGTGAGAGGAATTCCCCTGGGGGGCAGAGGGCTGAACAGAAGTGAATTTTAGGCCATCAGCTAAGGCTGAGGTAGCATTAGCCCCACTGGAAGCCAGACCCCCGCAATCCTTGGAGCTGGTGTTGCTGCTGCTGGTGGTATTAGAATTATTCATCTCAAATTTCTGTCTGTCCTTCTCCAAATCGGCGTCCAAATCAATTATTAAATTCCCAACACCGATTTCCCAATCATCGCCACTGTCGTAAGTGTCAACTGCGTTTGGATCCACACCTTTTCCTGCAGTGGAAGTGTTCAATGACATCCTGAAGATGAGATCTCTAGAGTAAAAATCCGATGAACTTTCCTTTGGAGATGTGGGGACATTCGTTTATCTCCGTTGGGCTCTCTCTTAAGTTCAACTCTTCTTGTCTTCCTCCCCCAGGTGTGTCTAGGCTCACAACCTGCACTCCACGTCCACGTTGTCCTGTGAGGAGGGAAAAAGTCAGGTATTTCTTGTCTGGGTGTTACCACAATATAACGTCACTCAATAAAGAGGGGACAAGGTAGGGGGGAGCAAAAACATTCACCATTGCCACGTTCTTAACTTTGTTAACCTAGAGGCAGTGTATGTGGTGTTTTTATAATGAGCACCTTTAATCTAGTTGTATACCAACAACCACAATCTCTCCTCACAAACCAAGACCATAAAAAAAGAGAAAGAAAAAAAAAAAGAAAAAAAAAAAGACAGGAAAAATTATCTACATGATTTAAATCCACAAAGCTCAGGAAATACAGTCATAGAAGTGGTGCCTAGCTGTTGGAGCACATGTTGTAATCTAACCCCTTGGACCACCACCTAGGCACGAAAAGGAGAAAAGGAAGGACACGGATTCACTCTTCACTGCATTCCATGGATTTTGTGGCTTTAAACCAGAACCTTGAAGTTTTGTGACTCTCCTATATTATCTTTTACCCCCTTTCACTTAATCCCTTGGGGGGTGGGGGAGGAGAGTGCTAAGGGAAGTGGGAAACCTCATTTTCCCTGCCACAATACACCTTCTGTTAAAAACAACCTACAAACACAAATGTTTACTGGAAAATATTAAAGTCCATAGCTTTAAAAAAAACAAAAAGGTGAGAAGAAATAAAAATCCTCTTTTCTTTTAAAAAATATTCTTAAGATAACAGTTCTAAAAGCAGTTCTAATGTATTCCTAGGTCACACAATTGTTAGGTCTGTTAAATATAGTATTACTGACTGTACAGGAAACTGATTAAGACATACACTTTAAGTGATCTGCACCAAGGTGGCCTCAGTGACCGCAAATGAGTGTGTGTTTGACAAAGCTTAGTTAAAACGATTTTTAAAGGGATCTCTCTCCCTTTTACAGTCAACTGCCGAAATATTTATACATATATATGCATAATGCTTACCTTTAATCCTTTATCATTTTTAATTAAACCAGCAAATCAAAATGCTGTTCCCACTCGTCTCAGCAACAACTCTGTGCCTCATTTTACTTAAAGAGCAAGTGATCAAGAAGTAGAAAGCAAGTATCATCTCAGCCAGTATAAATCGGTCAATAACATATCTCCCCCTACTTTGGCACACGGATCAGAAGTCCTTTTTTTGTTTGTTTGTTTGTTTAGGTTTTTTCGTCCTTGCTTAAAAAAAAAAAAAAAAAGAAAAAAGGAAAAAAAAATGCTGTGCCTCACAACTTTACCAGCTGAGAGGTAATATTTCACATTCAGAAGTGAAGCATCAAGGACCAGATTTTTGTTTGTTTGCTTTTCCTGAATAAGCACCGAGAGGTAATAATCATCACAGTAGTATAAAAAAGAAAAAAAAAGAGAAAAAAAAAAAGAAATAAAGGGAAAAAAAATGTTTCCCCAACTTNCGAGAGGTAAAAAACAACACAGTAGTATAAAAAAAAAAAAAAAAAAGAAAAAAAAAAAGAAATAAAGGGAAAAAAAATGTTTCCCCAACTTCACACTCCGTCTTCAGCCCCGGACCTGGGAGCCATCCCGATCAGTAAGTAATGATCCCATGAAACAAACCTACAGGCGCCCGGGTGTTACAAGACAGAATGTGCTAACATCGGGATAAATTAGTGAAAGGGAGGAAGGAAAAAAAGAAGAAGAAAGG
>VZTX01011782.1:6318-96428 GCA_013400915.1 Pardalotus punctatus
TCACTGCTTTTTTATCATTCTTTTCATAAGCTGTATACTCCATGCTTATTTAAAGAAAAGGACATTAAATTAGGCTGTATATTTCAATTGGTACACTGTGATTCACTGATCAATAAAGCTAAATAAGAGCGGAGCATTAGATATGCAAGATATTCAGTAAAAATATCTCATGCTGCAGTCCTAGAAGAAGAACCCGTGCACAAACGAAATAGGAGACAGCTTTTAAAAATGAAGACAGTGTGCTAAGAATGTGATTCCATTCCTTGATAGAGTTATATTGAGTGATTTGATTACTGAAGTCTTGGTAAGTCGCACTGTGGAATGTGTAGTGGCTAATCTGTTTTTATCTGTGACCCTGACACATTATCATTCCTCTGATATTCACCTAGTAAGAGAAAAGAAATGGATCATGGGGTAAGGCACACCATAAGTCAAAGGAAGCCTAAAAAATCTTTAGTGCTATAAAGTTTTTTTTACTGCTGATAGGATCACGTTACCATATAAGAGAAAAAATAGGTAGCATGGGACAGTCTTAGCAGAGGGAGATGCTAAGCTCACCTTTGAAATCTCTCCTGTATTAAAACTCATTTTGCTGTAGTTCTTCTTGCCATGGAGTCCCTGAGTAAGCAAAACCTCAGGTCTAAACCAGAAAATTAACAGTCAGGGCCTTTGGATCTACTGCCCTATATGTGGACAATCTCCTGCTCCTTTTTAGCTGTTAGTTTTACAAGAAGATCCTTATAGAAATGTATTCATAGACACAAATATGGTGGCCAGAGAAACAAATAAGAACAAACAAATGGACTTGCTTATTTATGCTCTTCCTGTTAACAAGGCAATTGGATTAATATTTTTGTGGGAATATAGTACTTGAAAAATTGTAGGAAACTGTGAAATCAAAGCTCTAACTTGGTCAAAGGGGATGTCTCCAACATATCTTTTTCTTTTTTTTTTTTCCCAAGAGAAGGGTTACAAACTGCTAGTATAGTAAAAATAATCAAATCTCAAATTTACAGTGTTGCATTGGACATTTTCATAATGTATTAAACTCTTCTCATTATTAACCTCTTCTCAACCGCTTCTACTTTACTTCACTTATTTCCCTATTTGAGAAAAAGAAGTTATTTTCCTTTTCTTCCCACAGAAATTAGAGTTGTATCCTTTTAACAGAAACAAAGATTTTCTTTAACAGGGAAACTTCTGCCAGGTAACATGCTTCCCGTTCTTCTTGAGGCAGTTTATCAAAATAATTTGTAGTTCCATTGTTTAAATAAGATACGAAGCCTTCATGCTGGGAAACATAAAATACACAAAGGTTAATGTTAATCTTATGGGTATCAGTCTCTGTTCAATAGACAACGGAAAAGCCTATTGAAAAAGAACCTCCAGAGGGTGATTTGGAATGCTGTCTGGACTCTGAATTGTCCCACAGGGAGATGTAGCTCTCACCATCATTGTACAAGAAAACTGGGAATTAACATTACTAGTCTATGTGAACAGCTTGTGTTTTCTCCTAAAATGGGGAGAAAAAAAAAAGAAAAATGACAAGAATAACAAAACAAAATTAAGGAGAAAAGCCTAAAGAACAACAACCACCCACTCCCTGCACCACATATTACAATCAAATGGATAAAGCAATCCTTCTCTGTATGCCTTATGTTTAAAGACACCTGGATTGCAAAATCAAGCACCTAAACATGAGTAAATTCCTGACAGAGTTCATCTCTAAATTATTTAGCTGACTGAACTACTTTCTGTAGCAGCAAGGAGATGGATTTTCGAGGACCACCTGATGAACTAGAATGCATACTGGCTAAAGTGAGTTTCTCCTTAGTTATGACAGGTATTGCTCAGGGTGCAGTGACACCACACACAATGTTCACCAAGATAGTGAACCCCAAATGGAAAGCAGTCTTTCTAAGAGGGGTTGATCCCTCACAGCCAAAAGATTATCCCAGTCATGGAAATAACAGTGTACCAGCACAGATTTGTCAAGGGGTTAGGGGTGTTTTAGCCTTTTACATGGGAACCCTCCATTTTGATTAAGGTGAAAAAACTAATCTGTTTTGCGCCTCCATCAAAGCTTAGTCCACTCAGCATCAGTGACGTCAGTGCATTAGGCCCTCTTTTTTATTATAACTGGACTCAATAGATTACTTAATATTTCTTATTTTATTATTATTTTGATCTCTTTACATTATAGTCATGACTGTTGTCATTGTTCATTTTCTTGGTTTTTATATCCTTCATATTGAACCACATTGGAGTTTTGCAATAACAACAGAACAAAAGAAAAAAGGTTCTGGAATTACCATAATTCAAATATAATTTCTTAGGATAATGCATTTTGAGTGTTTTTTTTCTGGGAAAAATCCTAATTCCTAAACTTTCCCTGGAAAGAGGAAAAAAATTCCTACAGAGGTAGAGAAACAATAGGCAGCAAGCAGCACAGTGGATGCTTAAAATCTTTTTCAAGCATAATAATTCTTTCAGATTTAATTTATTGTCACCTTTGGGTTTTTTGAGGTATGTAGGACGAAGCTGCAAAAGCAGTATTTGAACTGACAGGAAAGTGTGTCCAGGGGGAAGGAAGAGCAAACATTCCCTATAGTCCTACTGAGGATTGCTGTGCTTGTGTATGGGACTGTAGCAGCTACTGACCCAAAATTACTCCAGTGAGGAGCCGCCTGGCCTCCAGCCTGAGCTTGCCCCTCACATGAAGAAAGCTGTCCAAGCATAAAGCAGCCACTAAGATCCATGAGATAACTTTCTGCCTCAGAGTGGAAATGATCCTGCCCATTTCTCTTAGGTTACCTGGAAGGTGTAACCAAAAATTGTGTATTCTATTACCATCTTCATAAACTGTTAAAAACAGGTGGGACAGTGTTCCTTATCCTGTCCTTGACTCAGCCTTGATAACAACATTGGAGGGCCATCCCTGCTAATGGACCGTCAAGGTCTCTGGGAATGACTCACAGAATTTCATCATCCCATTGTGAGATGTCCCACCCCAAGGGGAGGAACTGAACATTCCTACCTGCATGTAAGCTGAGGCTCTGGAACACTGGACTACTTCCTCCACTGGATTTCCAGAGGAGAAGAGCTCAAAAACCACCACTGGACCTCCAGAGATGGACTAGACCTTTCTACACGATCACCACTTCAATAAGACCACATCCATCACTGCAATGGGACTGCAGCCACCACTTTACCAGACTGCTACGACCACCCTGACCAACAGGGTGTCGGGCTTTATTCTGACTCTGTCCATTTAAGCTGATGTTTCTTTATTATTGCCCTTATTTTAATTCTTCCTATTAAATTGTAGTTCTGACTTGGAATCTTTTGCAACATATTTTTGTGGGGGGGGTGGGTAATTTCCTCCATTAGTTTTCTTCCAAACTAGCACACCATCCAATGCTTCCATGATTTCTGCGGCTCTTTCCTAGACAGTACGGCAGAATGTTGCCCCTCAAAGTAGAGTGTTACAGTCCCTGTAGCTTTCAGACAGACCATGGCACATAGGTTCCAGTCTCTGTGAGCTGTCTCCTGTTGCTTTATTTCTGCCGTGTGTCCCACTGCAGGCGTTTGACTCATGCATAGATGCTGCAAGGCCCAACTGGATAGAATACAATCCAATAAAACAACAAAACAAACTGAAGAACATAACAGCGGGAGAATAAATATTCCGTGGAACTTGTGCCAAGGTTACATGTTTAACAGTTTTCCACTTTATTGTCAATTATTTGAATCTCATAGAGTGAGGGCAGACATTTTTATAGCACTTTCTGTTTAGCATTGGACATTTGAAGTGGCACAGCAGAGAGGAAGGTGAGTTTTTAGCTATAAATTGTGTTTTGCAATATGAAAGCTGCATAATAATGAATGATATAAGTTTTTTTCAATTTCCATTTTTCTTCCTTACCCAAGAAAGGACCAAATCATTCTGAAAACACATTAGAAGTCAATGACAAAGTAATAGAAAATGCTGACATTTGGAAATATCTTTCTGAGAAAGTTCTCTAAGTGCTAGTTTTCAGAATCTATTCCACCCATGTAGATAAACCTGGAGGCAAGGAGCACAGGTGATGTCCTTCATACTGATTGAAAAATCGAATCTCATTAATATGAAAAGACCAGTGGCTAAATATTTTTTTTCATCACCAGAGTGCTAGTATTCTTTCAGATTGTTATTTAGTACTGTTATTGTTATTAATAATAATAGTAATAACTATCAGTGATATCTTTACATTTATACAGTGCCTTTTCTCTCAGAAGGTCCCAGCTCCTGGACACCAAAAATCACTTCCCTAATCATGGAGATGCAGCCTTGATTTTTATCTGTGACCTGTGATGCTGCACAGCAAACAAGGAGACAAATCCCATGAATACTAAAACATCTTGTGCAATTCAATTTGCTCATGTGAGCAAAATCTTCAGTTTCAAGCTTTTGAACAGAGTGAAATAGCACAGCCTAACTTGGAGTAGTTCAGAAATTTCATTATAGCAAAGCTAAACGTTAAAAAGTTAAGTGTGTACTTAAATATATGTCTACCTGAGCTGAGTTTTATTATGAAAAATTGAGCTGTTGAGTCATTCATGCATCCTTCTCATGTACTGGAATGAAAGAAGTCTTTCCAGAAAATTCATAGCCTCAGCCTAAAGCAAACACTTATTAGATCCAGCATGAAGAACCCACTAAAGTCATTCTCCACTGAACTTACAGGAAATGAAGCAAAATTATTCAAACACACAGCTTTTAATACTATAAAATCAGGTGAAGTGAATCTTACCTCAGTCAGCAACATAATGTTCAGAACCCATGTTTTATGACTTCAGATCATATGTAGGACACTTTACATGGATATACACACATACACATGTGCCTATGTGTGTGTATATGCCTATTTATGCAGATATTTACAGTGGTTATTAATATAGGTACCTAAAGTATTTGGGAAAGTACTTAAGAAAACTGGTTCACACAGATGACTAAATTTGGCAAACCTGTAACTTGGTCCCAAGTTTCCTATCTGGTGAAAAAATATATGCAAATGATTAATGAGAAAAAAATAGAGGGGAAAAAGAAAAAGAAAAAGAAAAAGAAAAAGAAAAAGAAAAAGAAAAAGAAAAAGAAAAAGAAAAAGAAAAAGAAAAAGAAAAAGAAAAAGAAAAAGAAAAAGAAAAAGAACCAACAAAACAAATAGAAAATACCTCAATACCATAAAATGACAAGGAAAAAATACATATTTATTTATAGATATCCATTTGTTACCATAGTGTAATTGGCTGATCTGTTAAGCACAAACAGCTGAAGTGAATGTGTAACCTTTTCAGAACTTATATTTTATAATGAAGGAGTTTTTAGTTTGGGTTTTTATTTTTAATACTGTCTGAATCAGGGCTGTTGCCATTGCTCAAGAAAAGGTATGCGTTTTATGAAATGAAAACTCCAGCACAATAAGGAACTTGAAACTGAGTGTTGTTTCCATTGAACTGTGAAGTTTTACACTGACTTGGCTGTAATCATATGAACACCCCATTTTGCAGAAATATTAGAACACGGGAAAAACACTGAAAACACCTCTGTACCTGAAGGAAAAGGGCTAGTTGCATGCACGTTTGCACCCTGGAGAAAATAAAAAAATAATAAAGCATAAACAGTGGTAAAAATACTTATTTTGTTAAAATAACATGCAACTCAAAAGTGTATTTCAAAAGCAGAAATCTGAATCTTCTGGATTTTTTAATACTAGAAAAGATTTCCAATGTATATTTCTAATTTGAAGATCTGTTTTATGGATATAGATACATCTAGACATACAAGCACACATCTTTAGCAGTAAAGTAGAAAAAAAATAAGCAACTGATGGAGTTAATCATCACTTAAAGTTTTCTAAACACGATATAGATCAGTGGACAATTCCTATAAACGCAGTTCTTTAATTACTTAGCACTTATTTTTTTAAAGAAAACATAGCCCAAAGTAAGGTTGGGGAAAGAAATTGAGGATGGTGAGGCTAAAGTCAGATGCACTAAGATAATTTTGGGTATATTTGTGTAGGAAACTGACACAGCACCCTGAAATAGCCCTTTTGAGGCTACCGCAGATGGTCTGCCTGAATCTCCACCGTGTGCCTATAGTAATCCAAAGAGCAGGAGCAGTTCAAAACATTTTTATAATATACCTGCGCTACTAATGCAAGCACATCCAGGATGGCTCTTAGGCCTTGATGTCAACAGGAATGGAACAACCATTGTGTAAAAGGCTCCGCAATGCTTCAGAGCAGGGTATAATGCTGACTGAGGGGGAATTCTGTAGAAGAAACCATCCCATAAGCATTAAACTAAGTTCAAGTGTTTGTGCAACAGTCATTGTTTAATTTACTATAGCTGACTTAGAATTTAGGACTGTTCTACCAATACAATAGAAGTGGGAAGAGCTCATGGCTCCATCGTGGTGTGGACCAAGCCATTCAGGAAAAAACCTGCATGTGAGATTTGGAATGAGGAATAGTTCATATTGCAGGGAGAGTGACAGAGAACCAAAGATATTCAGAATATTCCAGATATTCATCCCTTTTTGGGCAGACTTCTCCACAGTAAGCACAGATCATTGTGATT
Source organism: Pardalotus punctatus (assembly GCA_013400915.1). NCBI lineage: Eukaryota > Metazoa > Chordata > Aves > Passeriformes > Pardalotidae > Pardalotus > Pardalotus punctatus. The sequence continues at coordinate 12,943 of VZTX01011782.1, forward strand.
AAGGCTACATAGAAGATGAAGAAAAATGGGAGCTTAGAGCCTTGGGGTTTTTTTGGCATCCAAAGAAAGCTGAGAATGAGAAGGGCAAAGTAAGCAAGAGACTGAAAAAGTACAGAGGGCAGGAAGCTGATTTCAGGAAGATGTGTTTTTCCAGAATGGGACGTTTGCTGATCAGCTCATGTCATGATCAGTCATAACAACCAGAGGGCTGGGGGCAGAGTGGTTGGAAAAAGAGGCAGCAGAAAAGGACCTGGGAGTGCTGGTCAACAGTAGCTGAACATGAGATGGAGCTTGCTCAGGTGGCCAAGAAGGCCAAAGACACTGGGCTTGTGTCAGCAATAATGTGGCCAGCGGGAGCAGGGCAGTGACCGTCCCCCTGTGCTGGGCACTGGTGAGGCCACACCTCAAATCGTGCTCTCTTTTGGGCCCCTCAGCAGAGGAAAGACACTGAGGGGCTGGAGCTTGTCCAGAGAAGGGAATGGGGCTCATGGGGACCTTCTGGCTCTCTGCAACTCCCTGACAGGAGGGGGCAGCCAGGTGGGGCTGCGGCTCTTCTCCCAGTAATGAGTGGCAGCACAAGAGGACAAAGCCTCAGGCTGTGCCAGGGCAGGTTCAAGCAGGACATCAGAAGAATTTTTTTCACAGAAAAAGTTGGTAAACATGGGAATAGACTGTCAAGGGAAGGGGTGGAGTCACCATCCCCGGAAGTGTCCAAAAATTACTGGCATGGCACTTAGTGTTATGCTCTGGTTGACAAGTGCTGTGTTCTAGTTGACCTTGTTGATGGTGCTGACTGACTCAGTGATCTCAGAGGTCTTTTCCAACCCAAATGATACTGTGATACTGTGATACTGTGATGACGTGAGGAGTAGAAAGAGCACCAAACTCACACTGAAATCTTTTTGCAATGTGCTGTCTCTCATTGAAGCAAAATTTTATGGCTTGTTGATGGACAATATACCAACAGCTGCTTTCCAGCACAGCAACTATGTGGATAAATGCATTGCAACAAGCTAGGAGGGGTGACACATAGGAAGAAGAAAGTGCAGGGCGCAGGCCGTGCTGAGAGCAGGATATATTGTTCTGCTGATTGTTCCTTTAAGCATGGATAATCATGTACAATGATGTATTCACTTTAAGAGGATTCTCCATGTGGAAGATGTTCTTGAAAGGTTTAAACACCGTGAATGATGCAAAACATCATAGTGCCATGGGAACAGGGCAACTTAGAAAGCAGCAGCAAAAAAAAAAAAAATAAAAGGGAAAGAAAGGAAAGCAAGAGGGAGAGAGAGAGATAGCAAAGGAGAAGAGAGCCTTGCAATTTGATGCAGACACAGTCTTGAGTGATGCAGTGAAGACTAAGGACGCTTTTGGACAAGGAAAAGCGTCTTTCAGGATGTTCTCTTTGAGTGAGTCTCAAGTTAAAATCTGGTTAAACTGGGGTGGCTGCAAATATGAGAAGCAAAAACTCCCAGGACGAAAACTAACATAAAAATTTGTGCTATTTAGGAAACATCCTGAGGAGCAGATGTAGAAGATTTCCAGTGTGTATAGGTCATAAAGCTCTCTAAAATGACAAGTAGAGTTCAATTAAATATTTTGTCCCTTTTTCTGTCACCCTTTTCTTCTTTCCTCCCACTCCTCCATTTTTTCTTCTTTTTTAATATCCTCTTCCCTCCCCTCCTCTGCCCTTTTCTCTTTTCTTCCCTTGTTATAATTTTTTTTTCCATTTTCTTTCTTCCTCTGTCTGAAATCAGACTGGGAAAATTAGGCATGACAGTAGCAATCCTTTGCAGAAGCCAGAGACAGTGAGAAGAGGAACACTATGGAGTGAGTTCATGAACTGCATAAGCCAAGGATGCTCAGCTGAAACTCAAAAGACTGTGCTTTTCATGATCACCTGTGCTTGAGAAGGTCATCACTTGTCTCAGGAAGAAACATATCTTATTCTTTCTCCTCAGCTGGGCCAGGTTGGGAGAAATTTCTTGCAACTTCTCTGAAAGAAAAGATCATCCTGTTATTTTTGAATCAGATCTCTGGCCAGGGAAACTATAGACCAATGGGTTTAGGCTTTGTAGTAAGCAAGGTTTTAGGACACAGTTTGAAAGAAAATATTAAAGATGGAAAGATAAGGAAGAAAAAATGGATGGGTTTGCCAAAGATAGACTGCCAAACTGAACTGATACCATTGCATGATAAGATAACCGATTTTTCTAGACAAGTGAAATTTAATAGATGTAATCTGCCTGGACTCCAAGAAAACATTTCATATGGTCCACGCTAGAAATTATTATCAAAGCTAGAGGGGATGGGGATTAGTTGAGGAGTTAGATGAGGACCTATAAATGTATTAGGAGCTGGCTGGTGAATTACTGGGGAAGGGCACCAGTGTTCTTGATCAGATAAGCTAGAACCACTGCTCCCTTTTCTTTACTTGGAAAAAGGAATGTGCTATTTCAGACTGCTGGTGACACCGACTGTCAGCACAGAGGGGAACCAGACTAATGCCTGAAGAAGAAGAAGAAACCAGAACTAGAAAGAAACATATTGAGTCAAGCAGTGTCTTGTATTAAGTCACAAATCATCTCATTCGTGCTCTATGTTCAAAGTTCTAAGGAATACAGAAGAGGGAAGAAATGAGGGAAGAAAACTGCTTGTTTTAGCAAATCAGAAGCTGTGGATCACCAGCATAAAGTGGTGGTGGTAGTGGTAGTAGTAGTAATAACTAATAGTAATAATTTGATTAAAAGGACGAATGACTGGAATTTTGCAAGTCAATTGTTGACTTCATGCAGCTCCCTCATTCTGATTTGAATAAAGGTATTACAAAAAATCAGTTTAGATTGGACTAGAGCAATGATTTGGCTGTGAAGGATCCATTCCTTGAGAGAAAGTAAGGTTTAACCTGGGGAAATAATGGCTGAATAAAGGTATATTTTTTCTCTATAAATACACTGAGGTGAGGATATTGGAGCAGTTAAGGAGAAGTTATGCAAGACGGAGCCAGTGTTGCTGGAAGAAAATGATTATATGAATTAATTCACAAAGAGTATGGCTGAAGATTAGATTTCTAGAAAGAAAGATGATTGCCTGGCATGGATGACCTCAGAACTCTGGGATCATGAAAGTGAAGTTTCCTACCTCAAACATAGGAATAACCCTGATAAATGTGAAAATAAAACCGGTCTCTTTCTTTGCTGGTACATTGCACCTTCTATGTTTGGCAGCTAGTGGACTCACAGGAAAAAGGCTTGATAGCAGCACTTTACCATGTTAGAATATGGTCAGTGTTTCTTCTGGAAGCTGACTATATGGGTTCAAAGATGAAAATTTACCCAGAGAAATTGTAACTACCCATCTCCACTCTCCTGGCATTGCTACCACACCTGCAGACAGGTTCTGGAAATTAAATTTTTAATTGTTACGTACTACATATAAACAGCTGGAGTCTTTTCCTCTGCTCTCCTCTGAAGCAATGAAATCACAAGAAAAATACATTAGGTTTGAATCATTGTCACCAGTTAAAAGGAAAGCATAAAATGGAGAAGCTGAAACACAAAACTGAGGTACATTCAGATGTTGTAGAAGTTGCAGAGGATGAAAAAAAAATCATATAAAACTGAGATTAAAAAAGGACAAATAAAGGTTTGCATAATCTTTACCCCAGGGTGTAACATCAATGCTAGTGTTTTCAGACTATAACCTTTTCTGGGATAAGAAGCAAGGCAAACACACAGGCTCACTTATGTTTCTTTTCAGCCTTTCTGTGTGACTCCAGACTAGCTGCTGGAGGTAAGGTCCACAATGAACCCACTCGATCCTTCAGCTCCAACACTGGGCTATCTTTGATAAATTTTAAAGCCCTTTCCAGGAAAGTGATTTCCAAGCCAAGTGTCAGGTTTGCTGTCTACCAGTGAAGGGACTTTGTATGCAGAAACTTAGGAAACCCATGCGCAGAGTGGGCAGCAGAGCAGAGCTAGTCACCAAGAAGACTGGGATATCTCCTTATTTTGGGGAGATTGCTGATCATAGATCTAAAGAAACTTCTGCTAAATCTTGCTTAAAGGGGGTTGAGGGATTAGCTTTGCACTCTTAGGCCTTAGGCTGGTTTAACTGTTGATTACAATACTAATTTTTGGGGCAGATCTGTGCTCTTTTCCAGGTGCGATAGAACCAGGCCTAAAATATAAATCTATCATTTGTCTATTTGAAGTTGAAACACCTGGGCTATGTGGACTCACCTGATTGACACTGAACTTTTACTGCTGCTCAGAGTAGTACAGGCACTAAGGACAGTGGATCTACTATTCTATCAGATAATTTTTCAAGTCGGCAACAGTAAAGCTTTTGCATGCTCATCTTTTGACTAATGAGCATTCATGGAGTATGGGATCCTAGGACAAAAGCAAATTTTCATCACTCACTCTGGAGAGTGCCATCAATAACATATTATGTAATCAAGTCAATTATGGTGTAGAGGGGTAGATCCACTTCTGCTGCCATTAAAAAAACAAATTTGGAGGCACCAAAAGACAATTTAGAGTGAGCCTAATCTTATTTTATGTTTCTAACAATGTTTCTACCCCCTCAAAGTCATAAACCCTCAGATTCTAGAAATTAAACAATGTTGGAAAATTCTGAATTCCTTTCTGTATTTTGAGGACATAAATAATTTCCTGGTAACAGAAAACATTTCAGTACTAGTCTCCTTGCATTTCAGCCCCTTACTCTGAAGAGCAGCAGAAGAAAAACATTCTACTTCATAAAGATGTTGTGTAGAGAGGTCTATAAATTATTGAGATCTGTTCTGATATAGAGAGCTCACATATGCGTGTGTGTCTGCATCAGAGGTAGCTAGCTAGAATTGATTGCTGCATGAATAAACATTTACAGCTTCAGCCCCTGCAACAGTTATTGTCCCCCCTCTCTCCTCTTGTCTCTAAGTTTCTGAGTGGTCATGTCCTGCATGACTCTTTGCAGACTGGATATTGGAAAGGGCAAACTCTTGCTATTCTTCTGTGCTGTACAATAAGTCCTTTCTGCCCCCATTACTGTTTGATCTTTTACAAGGTTATCCTGGTATGAATTATAGGATGTAATTAAGGAAGATGGTTTTAATCCTTCTCTTTGTAAATGTACAATCTATTTATATGAGAACCAGCTACTTGATATTGCGAATTTTGTAGAGTCTATAGCTGAGGGTGACCAAACCAATTTCTCTGGATAGAATAAATCCTCCTTATCCTCACCCTTCAAACTTCAAACTGAACTTGATCCAAACGTCATTTTCTCCAAGTTAGAAAGAGCTACATTCAGTTTTAAGTTTCATTTTCGTGTGAAAATGCTGTGAAATAGATTGTTCTCATGATGTTTTAAACCAAGAATTGAAATAGAAAGTACCAGAAATACCATGAGGAAACCCAGTCCTGGACTGATCTTCAGGAAAGCTTGCCTGGACAAATAAGAATGGAATTCAGTTAAGATTCCTGGGAGAACTGACAAATGCAAGGCTACATTTCAAGTGGTAAATACAAAAGTCTGGACAAGACATAACAATAAGAGTTTACACCAGCAAACATAACTCACTGGCCTCTTAAGCAAAGCCTGACTGTGATGACCTAATTTGAAAGATTTCAGATCATGGCACGAGCTGGGCCTGAATTGCTGAGCAAAGGCATCTGCTGTGCTCCACACCACTCCATCCCCGAGCATCACAGTGGGTGACATATCACAGAGCTTGTAAAGTTAATCTTCTCCTGCCCTGTCCTGGGGTTTTATTGTATGGAAACTAAGGCACTTTAGGGGATGACATATGCCCTAGCCTGGTCCTGACAAGCAGCCAGTGTACCATCAAAGTGTGCATCTCAATACAGTAGTTCCTTCACCCTCCAGTTTATACAGACATTGCAGTAACATTTGAACATCACTTCTAACTTCTTGCACTAACATTTAGAAGCATCATCCCCATGCTAGACATTATAGAACAATGGGAAGAAAGAACTGTGCCTCCAGATCTTCAATTTGACATAAAAGGGTAATGCTGAGAGGGAGGCAGAGCAGTGGGAAGTGGTTGGAAATCCTTGGCGTCTTGCCCAGGCCACTTAACAGCTCCATTTGCACCTATTGTCTATGTTATTCTTTTCTACCTGCACTACTCTGTAATAATGAGGGCTGAGAGTACCCAGACCTTCATCAGCTCTGCTCTTCAGCCAGGGCTGCAGTGATCCCACCTCTGACAGAGTGGAGTGTAGAGGGAATTGTAAAACATGCACACACTACCACACTACACCTTCCGTTGGGTCAAAGAAAATTTTTCCAGGGTGTCCGGAATCCTTGACACCCTTAGATGACAGACTAAAACTAAAGGTTTGTACAGCAAGAGTCTGTTGTGCTCCTGCACAAGCCATGACGGAGAACATGTATGGCCAGGGCCGGGCTGGCTGAGGACTGACATGATGCTGGCGCACGCTGAACATCTGCTGGAGGAAAGAAGGATGATGCAGTGACCTCTACATGCCTAAATCCTATAGAAATGAATTCTGGGATAAGTCCAGAGAGACACTACTGACTCTGACAGAATTATTCTGGAGGCATAGCCATGTAACTGAAAGCATAAATTGGCCCGCCATGTAATCAGCTTTGGGATGAAAGGCACTATTTAAATGGAAGATGTTACTATTATTATTGTTATTATCATTATTATTATTTCCCTTCTAGGGCAAGTAAGGATCACGACTTTCATCTTCAAGGAGATGAGGAGGATGGAAAGAGAATATTTTTTATTTCCTTAATGATAGAAAAAAATAATAAACGATATAAGGATGCCATTCAAAATAAATGTCAATAAGAAAGGCGAAAAAATAAAGAAAATTAAAGGGGGGGGGAGATAGGAAACAAGAAACAAAGCAAAACAGAAGTAGACTTGACCTCAAAGGAGCTGAAATTGAGTTAAAGTTTACTAGCGAAGTCAGGTTTCCCTTGGGGGGTAGGCTGCCATTTAAGCTATTTCTTTTCTTTTACTTGTACAGTGTACTTCCCCTAATACAGTGCTATAGGTCAGGAAAAAATAAAAAAAAAAAATCTTTAGAGCTGGGCTCCAATTTCCATTTACTAACATAGAAAACCTCCCTTTGCATAAAAGAATTTATTATTATTTTGAGGAAAAGTTGGCTCCTAAATACTACCTTACAAAATAAGAGGGTAGCCTGATAGTCTGAAGCAAAAGCTACTTCCTCAGTGACCTAGATCCTGACAGATTGTACTCACTAATCTGCTGCCAACTCAGTCTGTGCCTCTTACTCTGAATTCCATGCTCAAAAAAAGGTGCTCTCAGTGTATCTGGTTACTTTTATAAGGTGGCTGTTATTTTTATATTTTCTTCACCTTTCCTTGAATCATGTTCTCCCTCCTTGTCACCCCCGCCCCCCTTTACCCACAGGCGCACACAAACCCATCTCTTCCTTGACATGAAAGCCCACACAAACTGATGACTGATTGGACTCTGACAGAGGCATAATTAAGGAGCTTTTAGACCCTACTCTGATAACGAAAGAAAGGAGCAAACTGACACTAATCAAACAAACAAATAAACAAAAATACACCAGAAAACTCTACGTATATACTTTCTCTCAGCTATGGTACTTGACAGTGCTACTTTTAACAGCAGGTGATAAGGAAGCTTCAGACAGAAAAGTAATTTTTGAGTTGATGGTGCCCCTTCAAAAACACATGGGGAGACTATATACACCCCACTGTGCTGGTATCATCTTCATTTTTCCTTACCTTCCCTGCTCTGGAAACCAGTTTGCTGCTGCCACAGCATAACCCCTGGCAGAACTTTTGCAAGTGAAGGGAACTATCTTCAAACTCTGTTATTACTTTTTGAGGCTGAGAGGGTGTGATCTGTCAGGTGGTGGAAGAGAGGGTTAAGCTAGAGATGGGGTTTGTTCTATCTGAGTGTGTCAGAGAGTCAGTTATGGAGGCAACAACCCTGAATTCCTTGCATCCCAGAAGGAGCTTGAGACTAAATTTTAAAATGTGTTTTTAATCACCTTTTCTGCTTTTCAATTCCTGTTGGAAAAGGAAAATTTCTGAAACATCCACACTCTGCATGAGAAAATATTCTCACCTCTATGTCGTATAATTTTTCTCCTTTGGGTTCAACCAGTTTTTACTTTTTGTTAAAATTCCCTAAAATGTTGGTATTTACATACAAAAATCAAAAGCCTATTTATTTAAGAGCCAAATTTCAGATTATCAGACATTACATTACAGCATCTTTTTAGTGTTCTGTTATTCTTACTATTATTTCGGTATTGCGTTATGGGTTAGGTCAACAAATTGCTTCAACTGGAGGATCAGACATTCTGCCATTTTGTACAAAGGACTACAAACCCACAAAATCTTGTGCTAAGGACACAAGAAGGTGAGAAGAGGACAAAAAAGAATTCTTTCTGCCTCTAAATATCATAGCATTTCAACATAGAACCTGTGAAACAAGCAGAAAAGACCCACTTTTGAGATCTGATATACCTGGAAACAAGCCAGATTTCCAAATCCTGAATGTCCTTACTGTCAGTTTGTTTGTCTGTGTAATGGGAACAATAATATCAATAAACTTGTGATCATGCCCAGAAAGTCAGGCAGTGATGGATCCACTTGCTGCTTAGAGCTGGTGGTGCAGGAATTGTCATTCCCCTCCTTCGGCTGGAGACAGGGGAGTCTGACTGCATCTGGAAGGCCCTGATAGCTGCCAGCTAATGGCAATCCTGCTTGTGCGCATTACCTTCTTCCTTGCAACTTTTCTATTAACCTTGGGAAAAGGGGAGGGCTGGAAGAAGGCTTAATTTGATGTCCTATTTACAATTTATGAAGATGTCACAGTTGTACCAACGCAACAAGTATGATTTTGCATATAACTGGGGTCAGATTTACAGCTAACAAAGACACTAGTTCTGATAGGTAAAACACAGACTAAACACTGGGTTAAGTCACCTTTCCTGAGACACAGAAAACATCTCTTATCCATCTGAGGTTTACACTACTTAAAATCAGAAATACACTTTGCTTTTTGTTTTGTTATGTTACCTTGATTAAAAGTGAGGACCTGAAACAGGGAAATAGAAAATTCAAGGCTATCTATCCTCTACTAAAAGACTGGAATTAGTATCTTCAAGGTGTTGTCCCATTAGAAACTTCAGAGTAAAATGAAAAATAAAAGATTGGCCATATTGAAATGATTTTTCAGATACTATTTGGATGAGGACACTCAAAGGCATTTGGGAGAAATTAAAGCCTGTGGCCAAGGTTCAGTGTTTAGGTTCATGCTATATCTGATCTAACAGCTGAAGTGCAGGTAAAAATCCAGACCAGGCAGCTGGTGATTCACAATATGCTTGATATGGGCAGTATCCAAGAACCTTTAGAAGTAAGTTTTCTGAGGTTATCACTGAAAAAGCTACAAATTTTTGCAAAGAATCTTACAGTAACGCCAGCACATCTTCTGAAATTTCTGATATTTCATTTTGCAATAATTTATCTGTATTTGCTGTTTTGGTTTCAAGCTGGTAGTTAGCAGCCAAAACACACAAACCACCATTGCTTTCTGTGGCCTTACCTAATAAAATTTCTCATTTTGAAGCTTTGGAGAAAAGTGTTTTTTTCTTGCTGTTTTCTCTCAAAAATGACACCGATTGAGAATCATAGCTGGAGCACACAGATTCAAATCACAGAGCAGAGAGGGGTTCCTGTCACAGTGCAGAGTTATACTAAATATCACAAAGTATTGTGGACATTGAAAGGTTTTGTGACTTCAAAGGGTAACTGGGAAAAATATTGGAAGAAAAAAAATTGCTGAAGACTATGAAACATGAAGATTCCATATTTGATTGCACAACTCTCAGAATTCCAGTATACGAAAGAGTGTGGTGGAAGTAGTGTCAGTTACTACCTTACTTGTATGATTTATAAGCATCCTTTACTGTTATCTACCATGGCTAAAACTTCAATCTGATCTAGAAAGTCTGTCCTGTACTGAGAAGGAAAAGAGCGGGAGAGGGAAAAAAAAATAAATTACTCCTACGTGCTTACAGCCTTGGGTAAAAAATTAACCCTGATTGTTTGAACTGCCACTATGTTCCAAAGCCAAGGACCACCCCTTGTTGCTCGTGACTCATGACAGCAGACTGATGGAGTCCCTACAGCTGCATTATTCTCCAATTTTTCTTTGTCACACAAGAAAGAGCAACCAGATCTGGACCTTCCATGTGTACAAAGGTTCCCAAGCCTTTCAGGTGACCTACTTTCATGTGGTGATTTGTGGTTTGCCAAAGTAATTAAGTGAAATTTTAGAGTTTTGATTAATTTTCCTTTTAGTTTTTTTCCCCTTTCTTTGATTATGGAAATCAGAACAAAACTTATGAGCAACGAGAGGGAGAGGGTGAGGGAGAAAGGAAGGAAGTAGCCTCAGGCAGCACCAAAAGAGTCAGCCTCATTCCTTTGCTTCCTTTGACACCAACCCACACAGGTTTAACTGTGTAAATTTGTTTGAAAGGAAAGAAGCAAACAGCTGCTTCTTGGGTCCTGTTTGCATGAGCACAAAATATTCTATGTCTCTCTTTTAAGGTGACTATATTTTACACAGGATTTTAATACAAGTGTCCAACAAGGTCGAAAATAGTGACCCTTTGAAATGAAAAGATTAACATTTTTATAGATAGGAGAGGAAAATAGGCGACTTGCAGTGGAGCATGAGAATTCTATCTTGTTTTTGCTTTCTTTTTCTTTTTTTTTTTTTTTCTTTACAACAAATAAAGCTTATGGATTGCAAAGAGGAGACTGCCCCATTAAAAAAAAAAACCAAGTCTTTTACAGTATTTTCCAATTTAAAGCTGCTTGCAAGTAGCACTCAGGATCATCCAAGAAAAGTCTGACTCACTAGTTTTTCAATTTAGTTTGTTAATAGCTTACCTTTCATAAAAGCATCAAGCATAATAACAAAAATACCTAAATCAATAGAATGATGCAGCAATGCCTCACAGAGATGATATTTTTGAAATAAATATATACAATTCAGCGTGGCCTGCTTGACATCAAATTTATATACTCAATAAGAAAGCATAATTAATGGTCCCAAACTGTATTTTCTTTCACCTATTTCATATCTCAAGAAGCTGAGGGTTTTGTCAAAAAGAGGGGGGGAGGAAAAATGGAGAAAGTGTTCCATTCATAAATGACATTAACCCATTAAAAATTACTTTCTCCCCAGCTCCCTACCAGCGTCTTCTGGGGACTGGTGTGTATTTTATTAAGAAACAGAAGTGTGGAATGTTCTTGCATTTCACAAGGTCCATGGCCAAGTGATTTATCTTGCCTCTTTACCCTGTCAGCTCACTGGGCGTTCACTAATTTTGAGGGAACAAAGGAGATGAACTAGGACCCCCTATTTCCTACTGATGTTGACATACTTGTACTTAGGTCCACCGTATCTACCTAGCTCTCTGTCCACCCTGTGGACCTACAATCAAGTTCAGTTAGCTATTTTGAATTTTCAATGTTATCTAAAGTCTTCTAAAAAATAAGCATATTGTACCACATGATTTATAGAAGGAGGAAAAACTGTTGATTATCAGACTTCTTCTGGAGTCAAAAGTAGTTTGGTGCTTAACTGACTTGAGGGGTTTTGCAGGTCTCCCTGTTCAGTGGGGAAGAAACTGAAGAGGGGTGTGCTAGTTTGGAAGCAAACCAGCAGAGGAATTACCCCCACACAAATATGTTGTGAGAGATTCCAAGCAAGAACTACAATTTAATAGGAAAATTGAAATAAAGACAACAACACAGAAACAACGGCTTAAATTGACAAAGTCAGAATGCAACCTGCCACCCTGTTAGCCTGGGTGGTGGTAGCAGTCCGGTTAAATGGTGGCTGCAGTCCCGTTGGAGTGATGGATGCGGTCTTGTTGAAGCGGTGATCCTGTAGAAACATCTGGTCTTTCTCTGGAGGTCCAGTGGTGGTTACGAGACTCTTGCCCTCAGAGAATCCAGTGGTAGTGCCCCTGTAGTGTTCCAAACCTCAGATTATATACAGGTAGCAATGTTTGGTTCTTCCCCTCAGGGTGGGGCATCTCAAAATGGGATGATGTAATTCCATTATTTATTCCAGGAGACCTTGATGGCCCATTAGCAGAGATGGCCCCCCACAGAGTGGCTGCTGCTTCCCCTGAGGATGTTATCAGGCCTGAGTCATGGAGAGGACAAAGAACCCTGCCCCACCCATCTTAACAGCTTCTGGGGATGGTAATAGAATACATGCTTTTGGTTACACCTTACATGTAACCTAAGACAAGGGTAAACTCGATTGACATTGTTTTTCTTCAGGCGGCTCAAATAAGAGCCTCAGTTATGTCAAGTCTTCCTTTTCAGACAAAGCACAAAAACCAGAGTTAAAGTCATTGACTAAATAGCAGAAAAGGTAAAGATACTGCTGTCATTTAGCTCTTTACATCTTTTCCACCAGGTGATTAACCCCCCTGGAGAAAACTCAGATAATGTGGTCAATTTCTGGCTGCACCAAGATCCACTGTTGGTATCACAGCAGGTGCCACAGGCCTGTTGTGTTTCTTTATGCCAAGCACAGAGCTGTGAGCTGGAGGGCAGAGCCACAGGCACATCCTCCCTTCTAACCCTCTACTGTGGAAGTTTGGGGAGAGGAGGGGCAGACACTGGTATCTTCTGTGCAGTGACCAGTGACAGGACTGGAGGGAATGGTCTGAAGTTGTGTCAGGGGTGTTTTAGGTTGGCTATTAAGAGAGGGTTCTTCACCCAGAGAGTGGCTGAGAACTGGAATGGGCTCCCCAGAGCAACATCACATCACCAGGCCTGACAGAGTCGAAGAAGAGTTTGGACAATGCTCTCAGGTACATGGTGAGCTTGTTGGGGTGTCCTGTGCAAGGCCAAGACTTGAATTTAATAATCATTGGGGAACTATTTTAGTCTAAATTGCTTATTGCTATTTTAAAATTCCAATTAATCAAACACAATGAATAGACTTATCGTAAGAATCTGCTTTAAGCCAAGGAAAACTGAGACACTCAAACATTCACCAATCAATTGTGCAGAAACACCCAAATTCTAGGACATTCAACTCCTAGTCCTTTCCATGGGCATGGAAAGCACCTGTTTTTATCTTGTGGTAAAAAAATCACAGCATAATGAGATAAACCTAACTTCTTATTCAATTTTCACTCAACCTGGGGAAAGAAAAGAAAAAAAAAAACCAAAAACCCAGCAGAAAACTCAGTATTCCCAGAGGCTTACACCTGAGGAAAAATGAAATAATCAGAAAAATAAAATAAAGAAGGTCTTTAGGGTTTAGTCCTAAGTTTTATCACTGAGACAGTGTTGATTTTTCTTTTTTCTTTTTCTTCTCTTCTTCTTTTTCTCCAGCATTGTCCCAATATCTGGTTTATACCAAACATAGCAACTCATTCATTATCCTGAATATCTTCTGAGCCAAACTCCACCCATAAATAGGGCTGCACTGACTCATAAATCTCTGTGGCTGGATGCCTGAAAATGCATGTAGAATCCACCACTGGGTTTGGACATAATAAATAATGAAAAATGAGACATGGTACTTGCCATATTTGTAATGAATTGTAGCTTAGCAAAAGAGACAATGGGAACTATCCTGAAATTTGCAAGATTAGATACATCTACTTTAAAAAGGCTTATTTATGATAGTGTGAAGTAGTCTTCATAGAATTTTCCTTGTTACATAATGACTTAAAAACAACCCACAGAAAGTACCATAAAAATAAAATAATAATAATTTAAAAAACTGTTACACCTCTGTGTCTCCTAAAGAGAATATAATTAAATTTGAGCCTCCATAATAAGCTAAACATTTTCCCTTATCAGGAGTAAAAGTATCCCATGGGACAATATTAGGGCTGATGAAGCTTTGGCTTTGAAGGGAAAATATTTTTATCTCCATACAAATGGGAGGTTTAGCTTATGTTTTTTCTTCAGATTTTATTTCTCCATTAAAAATAGTTTATGTACATAGCATCACAAGCAAAATTAAACATCTTGATGTATCAACATAGAGAGTTTAGATTAACTTCTTTTTTTTTTTTAAAGGCATTGTTTTTTGTCCCAAAAATAATCATCCTACAGAACATATTTTTGAAATCTTATGGGTTGGCTTCACATCCAAAATGGAGCAATAATTATACAGCTAAATTAATAAGTCAGAATAATATAATACACAGAATAACTGTGACTGCTACTTTAATCTAGTTCTACTGGATATCTCCAATGAAAGCTTAAAACTACAATATAAGTGTCATTAAAATGCCATCAGTTACAGTCACTAAACCATAGTATCTGATGTTCTGCTTTATTTTTCTATGCCATGTCCTTCATATTGTGCTGTGGCAAGTGTTGACTTTTTAATTGCAATTGGAGTATGTAATCTATTTGGGCAATAGTGCAGTAAGGAAGATACTTTCCCTGAATCCAGCTGGCATTTAATTTACACCCAACACAAAAACAGCTAAGTCTGTGGTCTTTAACATGTAGAAGGAATGGAAGAAATAGCCTTTTACTACAGGAAATCTTGGATCGTCTATGCTTTTATCTGGAAATTGAAAGTCAAACTCCTTCAATTTAAATAAAGGTTTGTGAATTTGTCCCTACCTTTAAGAAGAATTAAGGAATTATGTTTCAGAAGTTAATGTTTGTGTCAAAATATGGAGTTGTAGTTATCATATTTTATTGTAAATTAATTATGCTACCTAAACCAGAAAGTGTTCCCAAAGTCAGGTAGTTCAACTCTCAGAAGTCAGCACCGGGTACCACATTTCCAGTCTGCAAAATCCTTAGCTAACAGTCACCTAATTCAGAAGCCAGATGGATTTAAACACATCTGAATTTTGAAATTCAAAGTTACAAGGGCACCTGCCTCAACACTTGCAACAAATTGCCATCCTACAAAAGAGAAGGAAGTTTGCATGTTCTATATTACTGTGGTTTTAACTTTGGGCATAACAACCAGAAACATCCACCTTCTGGGCCCTGAGCAGCAGAAGAGGTCAATAACTACAACACTCTCAAAAACTGAAAGTACAGGGTTCAAGAGTGCATCTTTCCTGTTTCCTGTTGCAGGAGAGATGTTTAGTTAATCAGGGGAGGTTTGAAATTGTTAATCAGAATTAAATTAATATCAACTTAGAAAAAAATGGTTAAAATACCTTTTGGAATGTCCTATCTTACAATTTAGGTGCTCTTCAATCACCTGGGCTTGCAAAAGAAACCAGATTAACTCATCTGAGGCCTCTTAGAGGGATTCTTGTGCAGACAGCAGTTCGTGTCCTTCTCCTGAAAACCTAACTGTGATTTCATTGATCACCACAGAATTCCTAAGCAGTGATCTGGATAGCTATGTGATGCCAGCTGGCCGTGGCGTTCTTTTGTCTGAAAATGATAAATTATAAATTAAAAATTAGTTTGGAAGAGACCTCCAGAGGTCATCTAGTCCAGCTTCTTGTTCTAAGCTGTAGTCTCCTGTCCCTCCTGAAGCTACATGGCTGGGCTGACTCCACTATGTTCGTGTCCTTCTTCTATGAGGAAGTAGAATCCCAAGAAAGTAATTTCTTGTGCCAAATGGTGGGGAATAATTACTTCCCCAGGACTGAAAGCTCCACTTTTGCTAATGAAATCTAGGATGCAGTTAGTTTCATATGTGCAAAGACATACTGCCAGCTGGTGTTCAAATTTTGCCCGTTAGGAGCTCTCAGGTTCTGCATTGTTGTTTTCTATCTAGTCAGCATCCAGCTGGTCTGTGAGGTTATTTCATCTCAGATACGATGGCAAGGCAGACAGGGCAGTGGCCTCAACTACAAAGGGCGCAGTCCCACAGTGCCCAACCAGCGAGAGAGTCCAGGGATGGTAACCAGGCTGAGGTCACCATCCAGTGGCCACCAAACAAATTCCCACTGCAGAGACATACCCAAGCAAAATAAGCAATCCAGGATCAGGATGACATCTGGAGACAGTAAGTTGGGTCAAAAAGCTGTTGCATGACAGACAGTGATATCCAGGATAATGCGCCATGTCTGACATTGAGCTGGGAAGTTAAATTTGTAAGTCAGCATTCAGGAAAGGGCCTGTATTAACAGGGTGTGAAGCCAGGCATGGGCATGACTGCAACACAGCGCAGAAGAGCTCCTACAACTCAGACAAGTATAAGGAGCCCTGGATTAAAGGCAAATTTCAAGAGCAGGAAGCCCCTGCAGATGCTTTACCCAAATGCTTTTTCACAACAGCCTCAACCAAAATTAGACACCTGGGTCATATCAGAGAGCTGTACTTAAGTGTGGGTATCCAAACTAAAAGGAGAGGAAAACACTCTCAGGGCACTGGGACTGCTGAGCACAATGATCTGTGAGGTAGCATTTTTGGTGTAAGTGCAAATAATTGCCCAGAGACTTCCTTGAAACTCCTGAGTTTTGTCTGATGTCTGATTTCCAGAAAATAATTTTAAAACCTCAGAGCTTATCAGGAGAGTTTATCTGAGAAATAAATCTTTTACAATTTCTTTAATGTTTGTTAAATATCTTACCTACTGGCTATGCTTCAGGGTTGTTTTAATTAGCAAGACAGGTTTTTGCTGCAGTCTTCTTTTTGCCTGTGTCTACAGGCAATTCTGAACTAACAAATTATAAGGGAATACCCTGAATTTAGATAAAATTCCCAAATCTGTAGGCTTGTTCTTTTCCACTTTATCCTTTAATTCCAAAGTACAGTTTGGGAAGTTAAATTAAAGTTTTTCTTAGTTTTCTGTCTGTCTTGTATGTGATGAAAATAAATGCAGAACATCCTGATGTATTGGGTTTGTATGGGCAGATTTTGGTAGCAGAGGGATTATGGGGTGGTTTCTGCAAGAAGCTGCTGGAAGCTTCCCCTTTGTCCAGCAGAGCCAGTTCCAGGCAGCTCCTGGATGGACCCTGCAATGACCAAGTCTGGGCCAATTAGAAATGGCAGGAACACCACTGTCATAACACATTTAAGAAGAAGGAAAAAAAAGTTATTACACAAATGTAATAGCAGCCAGAGAAGAGTGGGTGAGGTGTGCGAGGAACAGCTCTGCAGACACTTAGGGCAGTGCAGGAGGGGCAGGAGCTGCTCCAGGCTCTGCAGCTGAGATTCCCCTGCAGTCCCTGGTGCAGCCCATGGTGAGGCAGCTGTGCCCCTGCAGCCCAGGGAGGGCACGGGGGAGAAGAGATCCACCTGCAGCCCCTGCAGGAGCTCAGGATGGAGCAAGTTTCCTGGTAGGATTTGTGACCTGTTTGCTGACCAACACTAGAGCAGCTTGTCCTTGAAGGACTGCAGCCATGGAAGAGTGACCCACGCTGGAGCAGTTAGTGAAGATCTGTTGCCCATGGGATGGATCACATTGGAGAAGTTAATGGAGAACTGTCTCCTCTGGGAGGGACCTCACACTGGAGCAGAAGGACTCTGACTCCTCTCCCTGAGCAGGAGCAGGAACTACATGTGATGGATTGACCACAATCCCCATTCCCATCTCCCTCAGCCACTGGGGGAGAAGGTAAAGCTGGGAAGGAGGGACGGGTGGGGGGAAGGGGTTTTTAATGTCTTGTTTTACTTCTCATTATCCTGTTCTCATTTCATTAGTAATGAATTTAATAGATATCTCTGACTTGAGCCTGTTTTGCCTGTGATGGTATTTGATGAGTGATCTCTCTGGCTCCTTATCTTACCCCATGAACTCTTTGTTATTTTTTCTCTTCCCAGGCCAGTTGAAAAGGGCAGCGACAGAGCAACTTTGGGCAGTGCCTGGCATCCATCCAGGGTTAACCCACCACACCTAGGAATCAGCAATTTGCATAATGCAGTGGGATATGAATGATAAGGGACAGTCTGCAGTAGTGTTCAGTGCAGCTCGAAGTCCAAATTGGGGGCAAAACCGAATACACAGTCTCAAAGACAAATGTGGAGCACTGATGATGAGAATACAGGGTTACAGAATAAACCCAAATTTGAACTAGTCAAGGGGTTCTATTGTTCCTGGTGTGATAGAGAATCCTTTCTAAGCTGAAGGTGTTTTAATATGAATCCTTAAGCCTGGCTATAGTAATATAACAAGACTAATTCAAAATAACAATCAATCCAATCTGATGTTTAGTACAATCAACTAAGAGATTAAGGTTCCCATTTATAAACCACTTGCATATAACCCCTACTTCCAGAATCCTTGAAACTTACATGCATGCCGTTGCCAGTTCACAAAGATCTTTAAATCCATGTATCTCCAGTATCTCAATGTCTTCCTGTACTGCAGGCAACTTTCAGCCCAGTGTCTGTTGGTCCAGGCAGTTAAGGCCATATACAGAACTAAAGGAAACAGAGATGGTGAGGAGAGGAAAATAAACAGAAAGTAAGGGAAATGTTTCACTACCATTTGAGAAAATACACAATTTTTTAAAGTTTTTTTTTTGTTGTTTTTGTTGCATTGACAGGACCCAGAACAGATTGGTGCAATTCCCAGAAGGGATAAAAATAAGACACCGATTTCAACAAATGACTCAGAAAAATGGATTTCTCATCTCCCATGATATAACAAAAGTCTTGACAATGACCAGAAAAGTTTTTCATAGTACAACTGTGAAACTCACCCCAAAATAGAAGATATTGCAGCTCTTCCAAGAACTCTAAAGCATTCCTCCACAGTTTTTATAAAGCAACTGGAGAGGAGTCGCATGAAATGATCTTAGCAAAGTAAAAGTTAGTATGGTAAGTATACCATATCAACACTGGGAAGATCAAAACTGATTTTGGATATGGGTGTTTTATCTACACTCACAGCTCCTGCATGTGGTGCAATCAGCATCAGAAAGAAATATCAAAAAAGAAAAATGAAAAAAGAAAACTGATCTATAAGATTCTTATCCTTTGTTCTTTTAGCTGGATTTTGTTGTTTTTTGGGGTTTTGTTGTTGTTTGTTTTGGGTTTTGTTTATTTTTTGTTTGGTTGGTTTCTTGTTTGTGTTTTTTTGTTGTTGTTTATTTTTTTCTATTTTAAGTTAAATTCAAAGTCAAGGTCTGTTCTCAAAACTTCTGGTGAAGTACTGACTTACAATACAAACTTCGAAGCCCTGCCTAATGTCCCATATCTTCATAAATTCAGGTCTAGGCTTCATTAACTGTTCCCATTTCTCAGTACTTATATTATATCTAAAATCTACATTCCCTGAAACTGGGGACAAAAAAGAGAAGCAGCTAAGAGCTTTGTTTTCGCAGTTCTTGTGTATGTGGGAGTTGAGACCTAATATTTTTAAAAATAATGAAATTATAATATAATCCTAGAACCCAATCTGAATGAAGATACAGGACTCCATTGAATCACAGAATACCAAGTTGGAAGGGAACTCAAGCATTATCGAACCCAGCCCATCTTGGAAAAAACAGACTCTAGACTGGATGGCTCAGCACCCTGTCCACCTGAACCTTAAAACTGTCCAGCACTGGGGAATCCACCATTTCCCTAGGGAGATATTCCAGTGGATGATTGTTTTCATTGTAAAATAAATCACTGTTTTACTCCTGCTCAATTATATGCCCAAAATGAATTAACTGTCACAAAAAAAGACCAAAAAACAAAACAAAAAACAAACAAAAAACCCAAACAAACAAACAAACAAAAAACCCAAACAAACAAGCAAACAAAAAACTGCAACAAACAAAAAACAAACAAACAAAACAAAACAAAACCACAAAAAAACTCCAAAACAAAAAAACAACCCCCAAAACCCACCAAACAACAACAACAACAACAACAACAACAACAAAAAACCAACAAAACAGCACAATAAAAGGAAGGAAAGATTATGGTGAAATGTATTTCATGAGTGATCAACTTTAGCTCAGAATTTAGAATTTCAGGAGGTGCCCTTCTGCAAGTGGGCATTACAAAGCAGAGACCAACCCTTATTCTCATCTGGGAGATTCAGGGTTGTTGTGTTGTGGTTTTATACCTCACTGTTTCCTACAATGTTTGAACCTTTTCAGGCTCTTCTCCATTCTTCAGATATACACTTGAGTGCTTTCCACAAGTAAATATTGGTTAATCCCTAAAGCAAAATGTCTTATCTGTATACATTTTACATAAGTGTATGTTGATAAATAAGCTAGCAAGTGTATGCATTGCATATAAGTTATTTCTTAAAGAGGATCCGGGCTTTATAGAGTGTAAAATATGGATATTGCTCTATTTATCTTACTGTAGTTTCATGGAAAGGTGACAGTGGGTATTAGAGAGCTATGCTTCATATATATATATATGCTGAAGCACACTTTACCTTCCTTCACATGGAGAAACCCAATAACACACCTAGAAGAAAGGTAAGAGGGAGGTAAAAACAAGTGTAAAAAATAATCCTACCAAATGCTGTAAACCAGCTAGCCACAGATTAGCAAATTTAAATTCAACTGAATTTAATGGGTGTTGTTCTTTCTGCCCTGGTTAGGCATTGTGTAAAACATGAAGGCATACAAGACCCACCGTTTAGTGAGTATTTCTAGTCAAGTCATACAGATTTCATTCCTGGAGCTTTCAGCAAACTCAAAGCCTTGCATGTATTTCTATTCACACTACTGCTGTGAAGAAGCAGTGTCTGATAGGACACGTAGATATGAAATGGTGTGTAAAGATCCCATGAGAAATCCAAAGTAGGAAAAGGAATAGGAGCACTTTCTACATGGCACGACACAGGAAGACTTGCAGTATTTTTTAATTTTGGGGGGGGTTTGTTTGTTTTAATANATTTTGGATAGCTTTCATCTCATCTATCTTCAGTGAGTTTAATTTTAACGTAGTCGGATTCCACAAAAAATATATTTTTCAGGAATAATTTATTTGACCCATATTAAAGATCTATTCTGATACAAATTAGTGGCATCCTAGCACTGTTTAATTTTTCTAGTGGCAAAAAGCACAGATGGAGTTTTTATAGGTACTTTTGCAATGTCCACACTTACAGAGCTGAATCCCACCCACCAAAACAAGGCTGGCAGACAATTTCATCTTCCTCAGCTGTCTCAGTGTGAGCATCTGACCACGTTACTAATTCAGCTGTGAGATTTTTCTCTAATTAACAGGTCTCACTCTATGTTGAAAGGGCAATGTGGTACTCTCCAGTGGGATCTGTGTTGCTGCATCTCCAAGTGCCAAGCAGATCTCATGCAAGCACCTAAACACTTCATCTCACTAACAGTTCTTGGTTTCTATTGAATGGCATGGTTTTGTGGGTAGAAGAGAGCCCAGTACAGTTGAATTACAGAACATATGGAAAACGTGTTATAAAGCAGAACACTAATGTATTCCTTCTGTATGAAGACAGTCTCTGCTACAGCAGAACTTTTTCTCCTTCTTCCTCCCTTTACCACAGTGACTTCTCAGGCACTTTTACATTTTCTTCTGCTTAAAATGTGTGTGACAGATAGGAAACCTGGGTGAAGGCAGCTTTTGCTCTTACTCAGGACTGCTGCTTGATTTTGAAAGATCTTCACACAATGAGTTAGAAATCCACCCATCTCAGATTTGATCAGACCATGCCTTTATTATTTAAATAAAGTAATTATGATCAACACCCATGGGCAAGATTCCCATCACCCTTAGGACTGTATATTCAAAAAAGGAAAAATAAAGAAAAATAAATATGTCACCCTGTCTCAAAGAGTTTGTAAGATATTACAGACAGCAGACAGGTAAGCAAACTGTAAGAAAATGATGAGAGAATAAAAATTTCCATAATTGGCAATATACTTGCAGCCCTTGGGCAGTGAGACTATTGTCATGCTTCCTTATTTATTTATTGGCCTTGAAGCCAAGGAAGAAGAATAAAGGAGGATTCAAAAGAGGATAAGGAGACAGACTTGTTTCAAAGAAACCCCCAATAGCTGTGAGCATGGTTTTCATGAGGTTGCAACATCTGAGATGGTGAATGCTGGCTGAGCCAGTGGGCCCAGCTGTTACCTAAATCTGGCAACCTACTTTTTGACATGGACATGTAGCCCGTACAGACACCCCGGAATTAAGATATCTCTGAAAACTGTCATTCTCTGAACTATCAGGAGTGAAGGTAATGCATCAGTGAAGAGAAAGCATGGCCTTTTTGTGAACAATATGTTGGTGATGTTAAACCTGGTCCAGTTTTCCTTACTGAAAAGGACAGGACACTGGTGCAGAGACTTAGGCATTTTTCATTTGTCAAGGGACCATCCATATATCCCAGTGGGCTTGTTTATGATCCTGCTCATGATTCATTATGTTTTCTCCTCATCCTAACTTAGCATCCTTTTTGATTCAACTGCTCAGCCATAGCAGCAGGTAGTCATTTCCCTACCTTTCCTGCCCTAATCCTTTCTTAGAAACTGCCACTTTTTCATTTTCTTCCTGAAACTCATGATGCATTTCTGCAAATTGCCAGGCATCATAAAGATTCATATACAGAGAAGCCATAGACAGACAAGGACTAGAGGTGGATAGGACATGGGAAAATTAAATGAAAAAGTAATGGAGAAGACAGGAATGAGAAACAGGTAGTGGGTACTAGAAGGTAAGTGCCTTTAAAAGTGAAAACAACTACATCCCAGCTCTGCACTGTCTGGAGCTATCCTTAGACACACTAAAAAGGAAAGAGAACACTGACCTACAACAATCCAGTCATGCCAGTTATACTTCAATTGTATACAGTACATGTTAGAGCTGTGAGCTAAGTGATCTGTTTCTGACACATTCTTTTTTGGTAGTTCTTTAAAATAGGTTCAGATTTGGCCCCATTTCACATTAGACATTCATGAAGTCCAGCAGAATTTAAGATTGCATTGCCCAGACTTAGTCATTCACATGTGGGGCATGGTCTCTAAACTGGGAACTTTGTCAACTTCTATAGATATGAGACAAAGGCATGTCCATGGCAGATTAACCATGATTCATACAGATTCCTGAAATAGATGGGAACCACTCTCTGGAGCTGCCACACATTTCCAGGTTCTAGAAGAAGCCCACAGAAAAAGTTTAGATTAGATTCCTCACTTTAAACATCATAAATCTCTTAGGTCATTCTTGTTCTCAATATGCACTGCTCTGTGTATAGAGACTGTCTGTGATTAAGAAAAGCAATTGCACAAACAGCTTTAAAAGCAGATCTTGTCCTTCTCTATGTTGCTCTTTCCAGAGTAACAATCACCCAACCAACCTTGGCTTACATGGGAACCAGGTTTTTACTTCCCCAAGCCTTTCCCACCTGCGGCCTTAGCAGCAGCAGGTCTCTCAGCGTTGATTCTGTCTCCTGACACTTGTGGCTTGTTGCATACTCTTGGAAAGGTTTAACTGCCCCTAAGTACATGAAAAGAAAATACAATTGGGCTTGTGTATGTGTGTGCATTACTATTCCTCCAAGGATTGCAACGCTTTAATATTTTTGGATTAACTCATGATCAAACATTGATGAATCATGGTATTTTACTGAAAAGCACAATCCTTAAGTCAACCACCTAATCTAAGAGAAGAAATTAAACTCTAAACCAACATAAACACATTACAAGTCATTAGTGTAATTAAAAAGGAATGTATAATTAAAACATTTGTGTATTTTAGCTCAAATTCATCTGTGGTCGGAAATTTTAATGAACTGTTCATCAAAGAAATCTCTGGAGTCTGAGGATAAGTTTAGCATAACAAGAAATTGAATGTTTTCTTCTCTTCGGCATAGGAAGCTCTGTTCCCACTGGCTTCGAAAACCAAGCTGTCATTGGCTCAAGCAAACTAATAATGATTCTAAATGGTTATGATCGCTTCAATGTTTTAAACTGATGTTATCTTTTTTATCCCTTAAGAATCATGTTTTTCATAATTACTTCTCTTTTGTCCTTTCCTTAAGACAAATGATTTTGTAATTAGTGATGAAGGAACCAGTGATCACTCCAAGACATCTGTCAAGTTGTCATGAAGTATCTGTCCCTGTAGCTATATTTAAACTTTCTGTTTAATAGCCTCTTGCTTTATTTCACCATTACATCTCTGTGGTATCATAAGCAGGATACCCTAATGATCAAGTTCTATAAAACACAGAGCAATTAGATTGTAAGACATATTGCTCCCATGAAAGTCCTTCCTTCTCATAACGTAACTCCCTCTTTTCCCTTCCTTCACCATCCCCCAGCCCCACAAGTTCGCTTGCAGCATTCATTAGCTGTTATTAGACAAGATAACTGTGTCAACAGCTAGCCTGATGTTTGGCCATATTTTTGGCTGAATACTTATTTCATGCATCTTTTGAATAAGCCTGGTGGTCTGAATAACAGCCTCATGAGTAAAATATCATAACAATATGATTGGGGTTTAGAAGATCTGCACTACCCACTTAGATGTACACTATTGTTTTTCTAGAGTGACCTTAAACTGTTAGTGATACTCTGTTTTCATTCCCACCCATTCCAAGGGCAGAGATTGTCCCATTTTGAGTGTGTCAAGGCCTATGGGAACCTATCCCTGGCAGAATTCTCCAAGGGATACAGAACTACATAGAGAGATTCATAATATTACTGCAATGTACATCAAGGCAAAGCAAGGATATTATTGTGTATTGTAATATTTATTTCACCCTGGGGTATATTTTCAAGTCCTGTATGCCTTGCCATAAATCAGCTTCTTTTCCTCTTCCCCATTTTTAGACTCCAGAGTATTACTCTTTGTCTTAAAAATGGTACCTTTCCAGAAATTATTCTCTAATGAGGCAGGAGAAAAATGCCTTTGAATAAACCCAAATAAAAGCGAGAGATGCTGGAACACAGAAATATATTTTAAAATGAAAAAAATAAACAATAGTGTGTATACATAGTGACACCAATCAGTGTCACACTAGATAGATAGAGAGGTGGATATATAAATCAGCTGAACATTCAGAAAAGAAAACATTCTAAGTATATGGGCACTTCTGTGCTGTAATGATAACCGAGATAGGAAAATGTAGACAGAGTTGTTTTGCATACTGTTCACCCAAAATGAACTGAACTTTCCAAAACATTTTTCTCCTCTTTGTTCTTTCTGGACGTCTGGATACCAAGCTAGAAAATATTTTGTTTTACAGTTCTTCATTGTATACATTTAGAGTTAAGTTTTTCAGTGCTTCTCAGTGCTTCACCAATTCAGAATGTGATATTAATGGAAAAAAGGAAACAAATACTTCTGATACTTAGGATACAAATTGAATTTTTAATCTGGCTGGTAGTAGTACATAGATCTGTTTACCACTAAACAGCTGATGCAAAGTAAGGTGCGATGGCCGCATATTGAGATATTTTGCCATTGGATATTATGACCTGGTCAAAGAAAGTGGCTGCAGCTATTATTATGAGGACTATTTCATCCAGGGAGTGGGATGGGGAATGAAGGTACATTTACCATACCTGTTTACTAATTAACAAGGTTGTGTATGGAATGTGAGCAGCACTCCAGCTTGTCTTGTTCCACCACAATTTTTCTCCTCCTTGCAGGCATTTTTAGGTGAAATCCTCAGGCTTTTTTCATGCATCAGATCAGGCAAGATGAACATAGTGGTTCCTTCAGGCCTTGAATCCACGGGGCAAGTTTCAAAGTCACAAATGTAAATG
The DNA here is from genome assembly GCA_013400915.1 of Pardalotus punctatus. NCBI lineage: Eukaryota > Metazoa > Chordata > Aves > Passeriformes > Pardalotidae > Pardalotus > Pardalotus punctatus. The sequence goes on from VZTX01011782.1 coordinate 38,637, forward strand.
AGGCACTCAACTCCTATTGATAGTCAAGGAGAACAGGGCACCTCTCTCCCCTTTGTGTCTTTGAAAATTTCCTGCTCTAATCTATGAAGTTTTCTCTATCACCAGCTAAATTTCCATAACCTTCAGCAATGAAATGCACAGACCCTCTGGGTGAATGAACTGTGTAAGCAATTTTTTCAACTTTATTTTCAAGCTCCCATGATGGATCCGTTAGTTTCTTCCTGATGCTTGGTTTATTTACATAGAGATCAAACACTGGCATTACTGCAAAAAGAGGAAGGGGTGGAAGAAGGGAGGGAGAGAATCCAGAGATAATCAAGACAAAAGCATCATGATGAAAGAGGCAACCTCTTCAGAAACATGAGCTCTAATTTAGCCTCAACAAATCCTTTTGTCTTATCTGGGAAGGGATATATCCATGCATACACACACTCATATGCACACTTAGACACATATACAAAATGATGCTTATTAAAGTGCTTTATACAACTGATGCAATCAGTCACACAGCAAAAACTGTCAAAGTCAGTATTTTCAAGATTTCTCCAGGGAATTCAGGCTGTGCAAGAGATGTATGTTTTTCATTAGGGTTTACACCAGCATTTGGTGTAATTAATCCTAATGTTTCAATCTTCACATAATAAGCTTATTCAGAAGAATAAAGTATTGCAGAGTAATGGAAAGAAAATCCCCAACAGAAACTGTTGTTCATTATACATGAAGGAAGGATATATGATTCTTTTTATGGTCATATGTTTTATTTTATTTTACACAGTTTTATTCCCACAATTTTCATATCTAAGAAAGATCCTAAGGAGTCAAAGGTGTGACTATTCTAGAACCTGTACAGAAGCATAGTCTGAGACACTGCCCATTGAAGGAACTGCAGTTTACACAGACAAACAGCGCAGTAACAGGGGTGGCTGAGTTACTAGCACTAGGCCACCATGAACAAAGAGCTAAAGATGGAAACTGGGACATGCTCAGTCTTTCAGATGTCTGCCCTTTGGTCTCCACAGACAGTACAGACACATCATGTTTAAGAATATTTGCTGAGGTGATGCAGAGCTAGTGTGAATCACAAAACCCTTCCGGGACGAAGTCCATATTCTAGGGATTACAGTGAGCTGTAGGCTGCTGTTCCTGTCCTGCTGTCCATACCTGAGCCAGCTGGGTTGAAGGTAACCCAGTTACACCTTTTTAGAATTAATTTCTCCTCAGACTGAAGGGCTGGTTTAGTCTATCAGCTTTATAGGACATTTCCTCTCCAGCAACACAGCACTGCTGAAAAGCTAAACTGTACAAAATTTTGCAAATTTAAAATCAGGTTTTTAACTGCTGATGCTTCCAAAGATTCATAGTGATGGAAAGAAATTAGTCAGTCACCAGATTAAACCCTTCTATCTGCAAGTTAATGCAGGTAAGGGTTTCAAGGACAGTCACCACACCTTCACTTAATTCCTCCAAATATTCCCACTGACTCAAGGCTTCTGTCACCTTTTCTTCAGTTTTCTAGCCAGACAAAGAACAGGTAGGTTTCCTGCTCCCTAGATGACCACTCTAAACTGAATGAGGAAATGTGAGGTGGTTGTTCCTTATATGGGGCAGGGTGCATTTCTAAGTACAGATGTGGAAAGGGAAAACAAATATGGACAAGAAAGAAATTAAAAGGACAACATTTTACCTTTTATCAAATCTCAATAGCTGGATTTACATAGTTTTTTTAAATTCATCAAGGATTTGAGCATAGAAAAGATGAAGCCTTATACCAAAAATATTTATTTATTTACTGGCAAGAAAAAAATAATTATTTTCTCACAAACTCAACATTTTTACTTAAAAAAAAAAAAAAGGAAGATAACTAACTTTTTATTTGTTGGTTTCTCTTAAGAAATGCTTTCTCTGTTGAGCTTTGCTAGCTAAAAACAAATGATAAAATGTAAGAATAAAAATAATTTTATTTTTAGTTGGAATTGTGACTCATTTTGTCAGGTTAAAATCTTTCATTCCAGGCTAAAAAAAAGAAATAAGAAAAAAAAATGAGAGAGGGGGAAAAAAAATAAAGAAAAAAAAAAGAAAGAAGGAGTATCTTGTTGGTTTCTTGGCCTTTGTGTTAATTAGGGTCACTTTCATCATCTTTACATACAGTTTTCTTGTTTTGGGCTTTTTGTTGATTTTTTTTTTTTTTCTTTTCTTTTTCTTTTCTTCCTAATACTCTGATATGAAAGAGACTGTAGTAATGCTTCAACCAATCCCCAAAGGTCTTTACAGATAATTTCCAGTTGCATTACTGATTTATTTTTGCTTTGACCAGATGGCTCCAAGTTCATGTGACTGTAAGGGAGTGCTTTTGATTACCCTATTTATCTCTCCCAGTGCTCAATTTAAGGGTCAAACCTTGTGTAACACATTTGCCAGATAAACTATTCAGTGCTTCTGCCTTTTGGACACCATACTTCTGACATATGCTCTGTGCTTCATTAAACACAAAAGTTATTAGATTTAATAAATTCTTTTGCAAACTCTGTTTGTAACAAAAAATCTAAGTTTAAAGTGTATTTATTTTATTCACATGTGGCTAGTGGATTGCTTTGACTTAACACCTGGAAAAATGGGTGAAATTGAAAGGGAACATCCTGAATGAGACAGAAGAGGGGAAAGCAGAAAGAGGAAGAAGCTGGGATGTTTTTTGTTCTTTTTTTTTTTTTTTCTCTTGATATAGGTTATAAATGAAAAGCCGAGCAGAATGTTTTTAATGAAACCAATAAAAATGCAAAGGAAGATTTAATGTTTAAAGTAAGGATAAATCAAAAGTGACAACTGAAATGCAATATTGTACCATGAGATTGAGGAAATAAATTCATCCATAGGGCAGATGTGCCTGCTGTAAAAAAAGAAAAAAAAAAAAGAAAAAGAAAAGAGAAAAAGAAAAAGAAAAGAAAAGAAGAGAGTGATGGGGGAAAAAAGACAAAAGGGAAAGAAGAGAAAAAAAGGAAATATATTTTGAAAAGTTTTCATCATCCTTGTAAGAAACTAAATCTTATAAAATCAAAATAAACTACATGTAATATTGCAAGTTCAATAGAATTATCTTTAACACATCCATGTAGTAACACACAGATGTATAGTCACATATATATATATATGAATAAAAATGTAAAGCAGCTTCAGTTCAAAACATTTAAGAATAAAAAGGCAAAAAGGCTCATAAACACATTCATAACTTATTTCTGGTGGTTTTATGGATAGTAGCATGAATAATTACACAAGACAAATCGTGGCTCTGTACCACTACCTCATCTGAAACCTTCAAAATGAGAATTAATTACATGGAGGAAAGACTGTCTTGTAATAGCATTGCCTGGGACTAGGACCCCTGTGATCTGAATCCCAGCTCTGTCATAATCATGCTGTGTGACCTTGCAGGATCTGCTCTGGCCTAGATTTTTCCTAGCTAAATTTAGGCAATTAACTGAGGTGCCTAAGTTGGGAGCTAAGCAGAGGTGGCTTTCTTTTTAGTCACAGGGTGGAAAGAGGTACCTTCCATAATTAATTCAGATTTTGTATGGACTAAGTTTTACTTTCAGAGCTGCCTATATTTTCTAATGATTAGGGAAGAATTCTAGAGGTGACACATCCTGAAACTGGAAAAACTTATTTTTGATCTTTGGGTGCAATCCTGACAAAATTGTTGAGGCAGAATTGGATTTTGTTCAATAAAATAATATAATTTGGAGGAGTTGGAAAGGAGTCTGATGCTTTTCAGTGTGAGTTGCCTCTCACCTAACTTCTCTTATTTAAAGTAGGAATAGTGATGAAGTGATTTGCACTCAGGGTTAAAAACCGATTCTCCTCAATATGTAGTACAAGCCTTTGCAAATGCTGATTGTCATGGTACACCTCTGAAAACTATATTTCACCACCATATGATAATCACCCATATAGACTTCTAGTCCTTTTCAAAAAATGGATTGCAAGGTGTGTTGTTTTCCTCCAAGGACGTACAAGAAATTGAGAGAATCTCAGACAATGGGTTTTGCTTTTGCCATCATTGACTTCTGACAGAAAACCGCCCCCCCACACACACTCAGACTTCAACCTTCCTCTTGGGAAGACAGCCTAACAAAAAGAAAAAAAAATCTGCTTCTGGACGTCTCTGATGTGAAGAAAGGTTTGGGAAGGGGGTCTGGAGACAACCACTAGACTTGCTGAAATTGTGATTGTCTGTGTCTGTTTGCACACTTGTGTGTGTGAAGTTTCTACAAGAAAAAAAGTGTGCTAGGGCATTAAATCATGAGGAAATCATGGACTGACGAACAGAGAAAAAGCGAAAGAGGGAGAAAAGAAAGAAAGAGAGAAAGGAAAGCAAGAGAAAGAGAGAAAGAGAAAGAAGAGAGAGAAAGAAAAGACTGAGAAAGAGAGAGAGAAAGAAAGAAACAGAGAAAGAAACAGAGAAAGAAAAAAGGATCATACCTGGCCTTTTATTTTTTAAATAACCTTGTACTCCTTTTCAATTTTCACTTTAGAACTGCTATCTCTTTTTTCCTCTCTCTTTTTTTTTCCCCCCTTCATTATTTTAATGGCTACATCCTTGCTCTGATGTGTCAATGGTTGTGGAAAATCCTGTGAAGCAAGGGCTTAATGAAATGGCAGCTGGAACAGAGGGATAAAGTTCCTTTGGAGAAGCTTCAAAGGAGAGAGAGGGAGCAGTGTTAGCGAACAGAACAATGGTGCAGGGATGCTCATACACAGGCCAGGCACATCCAGCTGGCTGTTTAGACTCGGCACCCTAATGAGGCATGAAACAAAATGGGTAGGGGAGAGGGATCGAAAGGAAGATTAAAAAAAAAAAAGAGGCAGAAAGACATAATTCCTATATATAATAACAAAATATTTAGATATAAAAAAGGAGCCAAACCCTTCTCCTTTTCTGACATAATACACATGTGCCAATTTTTTAAACAAAGCCTCATAAATTCCTAAATTTAGTCTCCCTTGCTTTGCCTTGCCTTGCCTTCTCTCTTCTCCCCTTCCCTTCCCTTCCCTTCCCTTCCCTTCCCTGAACTTCCCTGAACTTCCCTGAACTTCCCTGAACTTCCCTTCCCTTCCCTTCCCTGAACTTCCCTTCCCTTCCCTGAACTTCCCTTCTCTTCCCTTCCCTTCTCTTCCCTTCCCTGAACTTCCCTTCCCTTCCCTGAACTTCCCTTCCCTGAACTTCCCTTCCCTTCCCTGAACTTCCCTGAACTTCCCTGAAATTCCCTGAGCTTCCCTTCCCTGAACTTCCCTGAACTGCCCTTTCCATTTCAGGTTTGACAGTACTTCCCCAATTAATTTTCTTTCATCTTTTTCAGGGTTCTTTTTCTTGTTATAGTTCTTATTTCTGTTTGGTTTATTATTTCAATGGAAATTATGGCTGCATTAGTGAATGAAGACAAACCCCAAACTGTACAAATAACAGAGATATCAATAGTCTGAGCTATATTAAGAAAAAAAATATGATACACACATACACACCCCAAAAAGCACTTATGTCAGTCCAGCTGTGAAGATGTCATTAAAAAAAAAAAGACAGAAACAGGGTTACTGTTATGCAACTAGACAGAAACCTCATCTTTCCACAATGCTGAAATCAATGTTTCCAATCACAGTGCATCAGCCTGTGCTGAATCTCATACCCACAACACAACAGCTTTGATCCCCACCACTTAAGTTAACCCTGCTAAGAGGAAACAATAGCAGACGGTAGTCTTCAAAATGGAATAGTCATAGTCATTAAAATGTGGTCCTGACCAACACCTTACAGAGCCACTCAGTGTGCAGAAATATTTCTAAGGTATTTCCAAACCTCCATGAAAAATTTATATGTCAAGGTTTATTAACAATATATCCAGAAGTCTCCAAGGTTTCAGCTACATTACATCTATAAATGATCTGGGGAGCCAATTAAATGCAGTTATTGTAAAAATATTACAATATTGTAGAAAAACCACAGTCCTGACATACTGATCTTACTGGTATAAAATCTGAAATGGCACAGTTAAGATCCAAACAGAAGACAGATATTGTATGTGCTGTTTACAGAACTGTGTTGCAGAGCAATTAACTTATTTAATGAATACTTGGCAATCCCTTTAATTAAGGGATACAGGCAGGGAACCTTTATAGCAGCCTTGTTTTAGACTACAAGGGCTGGACTTAAAAAACTTTCCATCATCCAGTCTAACAACACACTTGAGTTATCAGGATTAATCTCTTGTTTCAAGTTCAATTAAGAACAAGCATAAGCTTGTCTTCAGGCTTATTTATTCCTAATGTGTTCCTGCCTGGACATATGCCGAGGCACAGACAAGGTGTGAGCTATCACCCCAATGGTGGTGGGGCACAGACCTTCCTGGTGATCTCTCTGGTGTTCTGGTGAGCATGGATTAAGTCAAGACCTGTCTGACATGCATATCTCCAGGTTTGCTTTTCTGCAAAGATTCTACAGTGGAGTTGCTTGCTGTAGCATCTTTTTATGTCTACAAAGTAGGTGAAAATGTAATTTAGCTTTGTGGTTAGCAGAGAGTGAAAAGAGATTGACCCTCCTAGTTTGCTGTTGATCAGAACGATATTAACATCTTGAGGATGGGTGTGATGTATAAATGCTTATTTCCCTTCATTGCCCTTAATGAGAATGAAGGAGAACTAATTCAAATGTCTATGCTGTAAATGTTTATATTTAACCTGAAACCACCTGACCCTTGTGCCACTTCTGATAGGGTTTGCCTTTCCTTGTCTGTCTGCTCTGAAGTTTAGCCCTGGCCCTAGGAAAAAGACGCTGGTTTTACCACCATTTCTTTTGGGTGCCAAGAAGTTTAGCTCCTCACTGTTGCTCTCTGTGTCTTGCTGGGACGTGGCATTTCTTTTATGGATGCGTGGAAGGTCTGGAATTGAAATTTAGTAGAAGGTTTCTTTTCTTTATTTCTTTCCCCCATCCCTCCCTCCCAGCCTTACTTTTGTTGCCTTCCTTTCATGGACAAAGGTAAGCATGAATTTACCCTTGTCATGCGTGACAACATTTCATTTTTTACTCTGCGGGTGGTAAGGATGGAGGCTGAAATGATGATGCAGCTTCTCTTCACCTCAGTCAGGAACAGGCTGCCTGCAATCTACACATTCAACATTTCTTTCTTCATAATTTTTTTCTGAGTAAGTGCTGTATTAAAGCAAAGAACCACAGCAACAACAAAAAGAGTAAATATTCTTTATCCTCCAGAGACTCTAAACAGTTTTCATGGAGATCTTTTTGTGCTAGACAATTCACATATGATTCAAGTCTGTATAGATATCAGTTACAGTAGTAAACAGAATTTATTTACATATAGAGTGCATATAAAAAAGAATTTATAGAAGGACTGTTAAATAATATAAAGAAGAGAAATTGTATTTAAGAACCTGCAGCAAACTTTGTCTGGTTTAGACTGAGTTTATCAATTTCATAAACTGAAAGACAAAGCTATGATCAGGATCCTGGTACTTTGAAACCATTTAGTCTTTTACATGTAACGATTCTCTGGCAGCTTTTCTTCATGCACACAAAAGGAATGCTACTCTAAATTGACTGGAAACTAGTAGCAGGGCCAAAATACCTGTTCTGCTTTCTATAGATTCTATCCTGTGTGTAAAAAATGATGATTGAAAGAGAACTTTCACAAGTTTCCAGACAGGAAGCAGACGTAATAATGAACTTTAGGCCTGGACTCATTGTAGCTGCTTTATTTGGAAGCCTGTGGTCTGAATTGTTCCCTGGAAATACTTATCTTTTGCTACTGACAATTTCAGGAACCTAAGACAACTGTGATTCTTATTTCAGCATTTTATTATAGGATTTGAAAACTGAGGAAAATAAACGAGTTTGTACTGAGATTTATGCAGAGTTTGAGTTAGAGACAGGAATTTAATTGGGATTCGAGCCACAAGGGCAAGCTCCCTCCGTTTTCATGCTGCAAAATACAATTATTATAATTAAAGAAAAAAAAAATCTAAACCCCGTCACCTACGGGAGATGAAAACAACTAATTCACTGTCTTAGTCTTCCAATTTAAAAGCCAGACTGGATAAGAAAAGTCTGGTTGTTTATAACTCTTGTCCTCTGGCACACTAAAGTATTAAATAGAAGGGACAACGGGTGTTTGTGGCAGTTAGCTTTGGTGCCAGAAAAGGGATTTTTGACACATTCTGCTAGCATAAACGTACCATCACTTGATTGTTTAGAGCTCTTCCATGCCTTGAATGAAAAGCAGCTATGATATCTTTCCACGTGTTCCCCTGCAAAGAAAAGTAACACCATAACTGAAATACGTGCAGCTGTTCTATTTGCTCAGAGGAAAAGAAATAATAAACTGCTCCTGAAGACATGCAGGCTAGTTAATTTTCCATGTTGGCTTGCAGACTTTCTAAGGAACAAATGAAATTCAAGATCCTATTCTGTGTCCAAACCCTTGGTTATTGAGGAGAAAAATCAGCAGCACTTAAAATCTTGACTTTAACAATCTCAGAAGGTCTTACAAACCCCTGTAGACTTGCTATATTCAAGACTGTATGTATCTTGGTTAACCTTGGTCTGTAAATTAAGGACAATTACCTCCTGCTATTCAGACTTCTCATGTCTGCAGATGCCTGGAACCCAAGACTGACACATGCAAAAGTGTTGCAAGGCCAAATTAAAAGATATAGGCACATGGAAACAGCATGAAGAGGGAGGAGGCAGAGCAATGGAAGTGAAAAATCATAAAATACATTATATGGTGAATGAGGGAATAAGTCTGTCATTATTACTTTAGAAGTATATGATTGCAAGACACATCATTATTAAAGCTTTCTGTAGTCATTAATAAGCATGTTGTGGATAATCTGAGTTTTTTCCTCACCAAGGTAAATCCAGCAGTTCAGTGTTTCCCATGTACCATGAAGGAGATTGGAGAAGCTGGATTTGTGAAATGAGTTTGGAAGAATATACAGTTAAAACATACACTTAAAAGGCTATGGAACACTTAATGTACAGAAAAATTATAAGAGTCAAATGTTCTGAAGCATATCACCTTTCCATTTACCCACCGTATCCCCTTTGCCTCTCATATCTGTTAAATGAAGAATTACACTCTGCAACTGAAGGGCAGATCAGAGTCCTCCTTCACTGCTAACCCTCTGCAGCAGAGCACAGGAAGGAAGTTGAGTCTTTAAAAAGGCTGAAGCCTGAACATTATCAGACCTTGCTTCTTTGCTTTTGCTGTCCTCTTCATAGAGGCATTAAGGCTGGAAAAGACCTCTAAAATCATCTATTTCAGCACTGCCAAGTCTACTGCTAAACCATGTCCCTAAGTGCCAGATCCACATGCCTTTTCAACACTTCCAAGGGTGGTAATTCTACCACATCTCTGGACAGCCTGTTCCAATGTCTGACCATGCTTTCAGTGAAGAAATTTTTACTAATATCCAACCTAAACGTCCCTTGGTGCAAATTGAAGCCATTCCCTCTCACTCTGTCATTTGTTACTTGGGAGAAGAGACCAGTCCCCACCTGGCTACAACCTCTTGTCAGGGAATTGTATGGAGCAAGAAGGTCCCCCCTGAGCCTCCTTTTCTCCAGGCTAAGCCCCCCACCTCCCTCAGCCATTCTTCCTCAGAACTGTGCTCCAGACCCTTCCCCAGCACCAGACCCTTCTCTGGACACACTCTAGCACATCAGCGTCTTTCTTGTCATGTGAAGCCCAAAATTGAATCCAAGAGATGTGGCTTCACCAGTACCCTGCACAGGGGTACAGTCCCTGCCCTGGTCCTGCTGGCCACATTATTGTTGACACAAGCCAGGATATCACTAGCCTTCTTGACCACCTTGGTACACCTGGTCTCATGTTCAGCTGCTGCTGACCAGTATGCAAAGGTCCTTTTCTGCTTGGCAGCTTTTCATATGCTGTCCCAAGCCTGGAGCACTCCTTGGGGTTATTGTGGCCCCAGGGCAGGACCCAGCCCTTGCCCTGGTTGAACCTCACACAGTTGGCCTCAGCCCATGGATGCAGCCTGTACAGATCCCTCTGCAGAGCCTTCCTGCCCTCCAGCACATCCACACTCCCACCCAACCTGGTGTCTTCTGCAGACTGACCACGGATGTATTCGATGACATTTTCCAGATCCTCCATAAAGATTAAGAGGGCTGGCCCCAATACTGAGCCCTGGGGAACATCAGTGGGGACTGTCCACCAGCTGGGTGTAACTCCATTCACCAGCACTCTCTAGGCCTGGCCATCCAACCAGTTTGGCAGCAGCATCTATGGCATGCAACACGTGGGTTGCATACATAAAAATAAAGGTGTGGGATTTAATATGATGCTCCTGAACACTGGGAATGATCAGAGGAAGATTTTATATCTTATTCCCATTTCCTCCCAGCTTCATAAAACTTGGACAGCTTTTCTGTGTTGGTAAAGAATTTCACTGGCAGCATGTAAGACATTTGCTGTACACTTAGCTGTGCTCTTCTCAGACTGCCACGAATATTTAATTTATGCCTTCAAAACACTGATGACGTTGTGAAACTAAGAATAGATGTCTCATATGGAGAAGCTGTATGTGACATGTTAAATGGAAATGTCTGAAGAGACTTAAGAAACTTAAGAAAATATCACAATAAAATCTCAGAAAACTTAAAAAAAAAAAGTTAAAAAAAAACCAAACCAAACCAATTAACCAAAACACACACACACACACACACACAGTCCTGCAAAACCCACTTCACAGTCCCAAAAAGTATATTTCTGATAAATTGTCACAAGCATTTCAGTAGAATTTTCATATTGCATTTTGGTGAAGACTTAGATGTTTTTCCCTATTCTACTGTGTAGCTCTCAAAGCCATTTTTTTCATAGAATTATGAAAGCCTTTTGGTTGGAAGGGACCCTAAAAATCATCTAGTCCAAATACCTGACCATGGACAGGGGTGTCTTTTATAAGATCGGTTCATGTTGTCCACTGACATGAGGAAAACAAACTACTAGTATTTTAAATTCCCAGAGTGAAGTAACCTGAAATATGCTTTAGATACTACTCTGTCGGTCTCACCAAGACCTTGGATAGCCAATGCTCTCAAGGAGTTCAGGATCTGACTCTGCATCCTTGGACATATATGATTCAAAATCTACAACAAACACGTACATGGAACAGATTACAAAAAATGCACAGTACTGACCAGTATATAACACACAAGATACTTTTGAAATAAGAACTGTAGACAGCTTGATGGTAGTGAACTTTGGTTGCTTGTTTTATACAATTGTTTTTAATGTTTTATTATTTAGACATCAAATATAGAAAAATCCTTGAAAAAAACAAGGTTGTGAAATGTGCAAGTCAAGAAAGTACAAGTAAAATATTCCAAAATTTAGGATGTCATTATTGAATGGTTAGTTAATACAAATTATGCTGCTTTACATTACCAGTGGTTTTTTTTTTGTTTGGTTTTTTTACATACAATCTTTGCTTATCCAGTTATCATTACTTTGTTCTTTAGCAACATGGAAGCAGTCATCAAACTCCTGAGTAAAGAAAGGCAGATTTCTTTGCCTATAGAGACTGTATAGTATAATTTATAATTATATGCATAAATTTATTGATGTCTTCACTGAAAAGGGCTGTTCTCCACCACCCCACCTCACAAGAAGGTGTTTCTGAAACCTCACTGCTCTAGCAATTTACAATCTTTTAAATTTTCTTTTTAACTTAAGTTTATTCCTAGTCAACCCACTTTAGTTATCAGTATGCCAACACTAGTGTTAGGTTAAATAGTTCATCTGTCCTTGGTGAATTCTCCCCTCATTTTTTTATAGACAGCCATCATATGCTTCTAAGTCTTTATTTTTCTTGGGTAAACAAACTTTGCTTTCTCATATCCTCTCCATTGTCAGGCTTTCCTTTGTTTTGATCACCCTAATAGACCTGTTCCACTCTTGGGCCAACTTCAGTTCATTTTCCTTTATAAGTGCTTTTACATTCTCTTATTAATCTTATAGCCCTTGAGATGTTTATTCACATCCTTATTTTTTCAATCCACCTCTACCACCATTATTCTTCTCACACCCTAACCCCTACACTACGGTAATAGATTCTTGATTTTTTCCAGACCATATTGCTTGAAAAAATCTCACGGTTGTTCTTCGTTCAAGACCCCGCTCTGTTTAGTGCAGCTAACTTGCCTTCATTCATCAGAAACTATACTGTAGAAATTGAGATCCTTTGTTAACAATGTCAGTTTATTTGGGTTCTGATTTAACCTCAGTTGGATCAGTTTGCATTCAGATGATTCCAGTTTTATTTATTTTTTCCCCACCATATTTATAATACTCAGATTTCATTTAAACTTAATACTTTTACAATTTTTCCAAAGAGGTAAAACAAGGAAAACCTCAGGGCAGTCTGTAAATGCTGTCTCCAAGAAGAACAAAGATATATTGTATCATCCTGATGACATTGCTTCAAATCATTAGAAGAAAACATTTCTCAACCAGAGTTACATGTAGTGAACCCAATCACCAGTGCCAGTTTTTCCCAAGATGCTGGTAAATTTTTATAACTTAAACAAATATTATAAAATGTAAACAGTGGCTAAAAAAAAAAACCTAGAAATTAATTTACTTTGATGCAGACTGGCAAACTTAAAATGAGATTTTGATCCCTGGGGTTTGAAGTGTCCAGTGTTTCCTGCAAAACAATGAACTCTAGGATCAATCTGCCTGGCAACAAAAGGAGCTCAGCACTTGCTGAGTGGTTATAGCTTCCTAAATGAAATATTTCATGTCTAATATAAAAATGGAATTATTTCATTCCGTGTTATCCTTTGTTCCCCACTGCCATATTCCAAGGTGCAAATGTAAAATGTCTCTGGGAACTTATTGTGTTTATATGTTCAAATTCCATGCCACGCTTAACTACTTAGGTGGAACACACACAGACACAAGGAACTAAAATAGCAAGAAGCACATTGTCTAAATATTTATGGGCTTGAGTTTCAAAATGAAACATCTGGAATTCTTTGGGGTTTTTGTTGTTGTTTTTTTTTTTTCTCTTTGACACTACTTTTCAAAAAGAAGAACAAAAAAAACCACAAAAAAAAAAAAACCAACAAGAAGAAAAAGCCCAGATACTGTTCTGTTTAAATATAAATGCTGACTTTCCAAAGAAAGAGAAAAAGCAAGAAAGAAGAGTGAGGGGCATTGACACCCTCAGGGAAAATTTCATCTCGAGAGAACTGACCTTTCAGAGAAAGCAAATTAAATTATCTTTCTCATCTTTTACTAGTGCTGTGACATCATTAAAATTCACGTTATATACCAGCGTGCTTTCTTTTGTATTCATAACCTTAAACCAAAATTAATCAGTTGTCACACAGAGTTAACGTATTTGTTAATGGTGCCCAAGCCACAATATGCATTATCTCAAGATGACTAACCTGACTGTAAAATAACAAAAATATTCTAGGGCAAAGTCTTTCTCACTTTGTATCAATCTTTGGAAAATCAATCCAGAACATGAAATGATTCCCTGTATGAAGAAAAACAGTACATGTGTTAAAAATTGTTTAATAAATAGGATGCCCTGAAGTAGTAAGCTACTACCACCTGTGTAATACTTGAAGGAAAGAAAAGGTGAGAACAATAAACTCTGGAGACCTGCTGCCACCTTTACCAGGGGTCCTTTTGTCTCTCTACTTGGGTCATTGAATGCCCTGTTCTTCCAGCTGTTACTGCAATATTTGGAATGGACCATCTCTGTAACGCCTTTATTTGGGAGCTCAATTTAATCTTTGGGTTTCCAAAATAATAAGACGCTGGGGTTGGTGAAACAATCCCAATGCCTCAGGTTGTCAGCCTGCTGTTGCAGTCAATGGGGAGAACTGAATACTATTAGTGAGAAAGTCTGTGCAAATTCAAGGGGGAAAAAACAAAAGGAGAAAGAACAAGAAAAGGAAAACTTATCCCCTTTCAGTATAAAATCCTGAAACTAATAATTCCTGTTGTTCTCCAGTACCATTCTGTTAAAAAAAAAAAAGAAAAAAAAAGAAAGAAAGAAAGAAAGGTGGGGTTTTTCTGTTTGTTTGGGTTTTGTTTGGTTTTTTGGGGGTTTTATTTGTTTTTTGTTTTTGTTTTGGTTTTTTTTTTTTGTTTTCTGTTTGGTTTGTTCTCTTTTGTTTGGGGGGGTTTGGATTTTTTTTCATTTTGTTTTGGTTTGGTGTTTTGTTTTTGCTCTGTTTTTGTGTTTGTTTTGTTTTGGTATGTATGGGTATGTGAGAAAAATCTAAAGGCAGAAAGGCAGACAGATAGGCAGATGAAGAGACCACACTGTGTGTTTCAGGGAGGATTCTGCTATTGTGCATGAGCATTACAGCTTGGACGTTTTGTGAAAATTATTTTATATATTCATATAGCACTTTAGCAAAAACATAGTAACACCATAGAGTCAAAATATATCACCACGGAAAAGTAATGGAAAGGATACCTTAGAAGTTTTCCCAAGAGTAATAAAACATGTCATTGAAGAGCTCAGAAGTGGGTTAATGCACCCACATGTCCAGATGTCTTTCTTTATAACACTGCAAATAAGAAAGTAATCCTTACTATATAAACTTGATTTCTTCCTGAACAAGGTATTTGTTTGTTTTTGTAGAACAGTCTATGCCCATTCACATAACAAAAATACTTTTTTTTTTTTGCAACAAAGGAAAATATATAGTATATGTCCTAATGAATGAATGTTTATATATGTATATACATTAATTAATATTACTATTAATAATATTAATAATAATAATAACAACAATAATAATAATTATTTCAAATATTACATTCACCAATTTACGCTGTTTGGACTGTCTTAAGGCCAGATATTTTCCCTTTATATATTTGCAAAAATTCTTTAACTTCAATAGGAACAAAGACTTTACTGTGTGAAAAAAATAATAATTTCAAATCCTAGTACAACATGAGAAGATGTTCAAAACCAGGGAGATTCTGAAGGTATTTCACTTGAGAAAGAGAACATTGTTTTTGGTATGTTCTGTACATCCTTTGAAAATCAAGGTATTTGAAAGTGTCACAAAAAATCCACTTCCCCAAATCACCTCTCAGTAATCACTGCCATTGATTCAAAATAAATTCGGAAAACTGGGGTACAGGAACAAAGCTGAGGAAGAAGGATGAGACTGATAAGCTAGTCAGGCTATATTCAGTTCCAAGAAAAAGAGAAATCATACAATATTTAGCAATTTGTAAAAGCCTGGCATTCATGGAAGTGTTATACAACCACCTGAGTGGATTTGCCAAGAACTGTTCATTTACTTCCCACCAGTACTAGTTTAATGAGTTCTGTAAGAAGACAAATACCAGGAAAGAATGAATAGTTGACAGGTACAAGTACAGCTCAGATATCACTCCTTGTGTTCATTGTGTGACACCTCTTGTCCTGTCCCAGTGTACTGTTGAGAAGAATCTGCCTTGTTCACTCCTGCAGATCAGGTATTTATACCTACAGGTGAGATCTCCCGTGACACTTCTCCAGGCTGAGCTGTCCCAGCTGTCTCAGCCTCTCTCGATGTAACAGATGTTCCAGCCCCGTTCTTGTGTCTGTGGCCCTTCACTGGACACACTCTATTACATCCATGCCCCTCTCTACTGGGTATCTCAGTTCTGGGTACCAAAATCCAGGAGCAGCTGGTAGAAGGGAAGGATTATCTCCCGTCCCTCCTTTCAAGGCTCTGTTTAACGCAGCTCAGGTGGCTGTTAGCCAGAGGTGTGCTCCTGACTAGTAGTTCCTTTGTGCCACCATGACCATCAGGGCTTTCTCTGCTGGTTATTGCCCACACTGCACTGTTGCATGGGGTTATTCCTTCCCAGGTAGCATCAAGAGAAATACCCAGCCAAGAAGGATCAGTGAATGGAAGTAGGTACAGTCAGCTACATAAATATTACATAGGAAACAGTGAGATGTGTGAATTTCTCAATCATAAGAAAGGGAACCGTCAACTGAAAAAAAAAGAAAAAGGGAAAACTTCATATTATGATTCCATATTGCTTATAGAAAATAGTATTGCAAAGAAGATGCATGAACTCATCCCTCAACCTTACAACTTAGTGCTGCTATGCTATGATATCCATTGTTTTTAATTTAATTTTTTTTTAAATTGATGAGTTGAAATAAGGGCTTTTTCTGTGTACAGAAAACAGAGAGGGGCAATGGAAAAGGCCTCAAGTGAAAAATGGAATAAGGAAGATGATAATTTGTTCATTGTACAAGATATAAGATTGGGCTCAAAAGCTCAGCAAGAAAATTCACTCTAGAAATCACAAAAGCCTTTCCAATGGAAAGGGAAATGAAGCACTGAAATCAGCTGCTGGGAAAGCTATGGAGACATCATCACTGAATTATCTAAGAATTATTTGAACAGCCACCTGTTAAAAATGACAAAGGCAGACCTGATCCTACCATAGGACAGACAGATGAGTTCGATGGTATCTTATGATCCTGTACAGCCACTTTTTGATATGATTCTGAGATTATGTTACATGTGAAAACACATATCCTTAAGAGCAGGTGTGAAGTTTAACAAGTTTAAGATTATAACATCAAAATATATAGGGAATATTGGAAGAGAAATAATCTGAAATTTTTGATGGATAGTCTTCCACATCTACAATCCTGTAAACATTTGCTTATTTGAATCAATCTCACATCACTGAAATCAAATTATTTAAATTATTCAAGATCTAAATGTGCTAAAATCCATGTGGGCTCTGTTTGCAGTTAGTTTATGCCTATTAGGTGCTCCAGCCAGCAATAAAGAAGAAAGCATCTGGGTACTTGCCAGCTAGAGAATGGCTTTGTGTTCACACATCAAAAGCAATAGAAATAAGGCTTCATGTTTATCTGCTCACGTTTGCATGACAAGACCTTTTTCCCCCTTTTTATTTAGAGCTGAAGCTCTGAAGATTCCTTTGAAGAGAAAGGGAAAAAAAGATTCTTAAGATAAAGATATTGATGATTAATTTAACCCCTTAAGATAAAAGTAATCATGTCTAGGTCAACCTCTACTGAATTTTGATCTACATTTATCTTAACAGAACCCAGGAAGAAAAGGGACACAAGCCCTAGCTTGTGAGGCCTTGTTCTCATGTATGATGTACCAGCAAAAACCAGGCTTTTACTGAAAAAGGTTTTGAACAATAATAATAATGAGCGTACTTTTCCCTTATACTTCTTTACTCAGTGAATTCATACTCTAGGATAAGACCTGTCTTCTCTCTCTCTTCCACAAACCTGTACAATATATTGGTGCTTACCACTCCAGTTCCCATTTTATGACCAGGGATGATAACCTGGTTTATTGTAAATGAGCTCAGTATTGCATGTGTGTGATTTTAAACATGTGAATAGTTGTAACACACAGATCAGTACCATTCAATTTTTTTGGACAATGTGGTCAAGATCCTTGTTTCTGGGCCCTTTTAAGAAATCGTCAATCTTTCGGGGGAAAAAAAAGAATCCCTAACAAAACACAAAACAACACAACCTCTTAAGAGGCAGTTTTCTGCCCCACAGCTTGTATTTCCTCTGAAAAATGCCCTTTAGTACAAATACATACAACAATACACATATATTAAATTTTGTTTTTTGTCTAGCCTCTTTTGTACTACAGGCAAATAAATTCAAGGGACCCAGATATCTGCTGATTTTTGATGGAGACCCACAGGCTGTGGAAATCTTAGATAGGTCTGGAAGATCACCATTGCACCGGTGAAGGTCTCCTGCTGCCAGGGTTGGAATTTATTCCTATGGGTTCCCAAAAAGAAAGAGAGCTATGTCATGTTATTGCTCAGAGCATGCAGACATATTCTCCCTGTGAAGTGAATGCTGTTATTGTGATTCACAGTGGGGAAATGCTACTGCCCTCTGCTTTTAAGAGACCTATCATAAAGAGAGCTCTGATCTTGACAAAGTTTCTAGTTTTGACATTGATAAGAAAAATTATAATCATAATAATTGCAAAATTACAATAATGATAACAATAACAGCAATAAGAACAGCGGTAG
The DNA here is from genome assembly GCA_013400915.1 of Pardalotus punctatus. Classification (NCBI taxonomy): domain Eukaryota; kingdom Metazoa; phylum Chordata; class Aves; order Passeriformes; family Pardalotidae; genus Pardalotus; species Pardalotus punctatus. Next base: position 56,750 of record VZTX01011782.1, read on the forward strand.
TGATTTACTGTGGTGATTTATCTCTGATGATGAGAGTAATAATAATAAGAGCCAGTTCTCTGTGAAAAATTCTGTACAAAATGCATGCTTCACTACTATGTCTTTTGTTAGGTTAGAAAATCTACTGCCAACACCCCACCCAAATATGGTTTTAAAGTATATATTGACTGCACTGAGTAAAAGTGAATAAACAAATAAATGAACATGTTTGAACTCAGATTTATATGAAATTTGACTGGCCTTCTTGGCCTGTGTTCTTCATAGGCATGCAAAAACCATGACAGTGTTAATGGAATGTTAATATATTCTAAAAATGCTGAGAGAGTTGCCTTTGAAGTGATTTGAAATTAAACAAAAAAAAAAAAAGGGGGGGGGACTGTAAAGAAAAGAAAGAGAACAGAGGGGGGGAAGTAAAGTGAGACAGAAAAATAAATATATATGGAGAGAAGCAGTTTGATTGTGGGGTTTCAGATATTCCCTAAGGGGAAGGACAGAAGGACTACGAAACAGCTCCTTCCCTTTATCATGCAAGCAATTACTGGCAATTTGTTCTGGCCAGTAAAACTTCTGATATTATCATGGTTGCTGAGTAATTTATCATCAAAGTTTAATGTGAAAACAGGTGACTGTGTAATCACCAATCTAGGAACAGAAATAGAATCGTTATTATTTCTGCCTGAAGAGAGGGGTTCTTTTTTTTTCCTTTTTTTTTTTTTTTCCTTTCTGTCAATTGACTTAACGGCCAAAAGGCTGTTCATCACATCACCATGAATTATAAAACCTCTATTAAATATTCATAAAAGTTTTGAAATGAATGTGTGATAGAGATGAAAGCCAGGCTAATTTAAATACCTACCAGACCTGTCTTAATTACAGAGGTAAAATGAGATATAAAAATTATAGCAGCAAGGAAAGGAAAAAAAAAAGTAGAAACAGTTCATTCCATACATTATGTACATTTTCTTTTTAACCAGTGATGTGTAATTTGTACACAAGCTGAAGTTTACAGGTCTATTGAAATAAATCAGTTTTCAAGTTCCATGCTTTTATACTAATGGGAGATTTTTGGTTCTGTGGGAAGTGACACTTAAATGCAAACTTGTTTCTTGGTGTGTGTTTCTGTGAGTGTGTGTGGGCATGTGTAAGGGAATTGTTCAATTGACTTTAAAATGGTAAAAACAAAACCATGATGAGTGTCTGCATGTGTGAGGCTGAAACAGTATGTTGGGAAAAGTTGAAATGTTCAAATTCTCCCTATGGTAAATAATCGTGTACTTGCTCAGTGTCCTGGTCCTTATTGGACAGTACGTGGGATGTTGAGGAACGGACTTGTCCATGAGTAGAGGAGATCTAGGCTTTTGTGAAACATCCTTTGGTGGAGCACCAAAGAGGTGTTTGTAGAAACACACAGATTGAGATGCAGAATCAGGCCTTTGGTTTGCAACACAGCTTGACAACTTCATGTAGCTGGTAAAAAAACAACACTAAATGAACAAATCCAGGACTCACAGGGGAATATGCACAGCCACACTGGATGTCTAAGGTGTGTCTCCTTTCACCTGGATTTAGATTGTCATCAAACTGATGCTCTTACATTGAGCATCCAAAATTTTCCTCTTTAGAGAAACCAGGCTTTCTAATGTATGACTTATTCTGTCTCAAATAATTGTTAATTACGTGTGCAAGATATATTTTTAGAGGACTCACCTGAATCACAGGTTTCATTGTAGCAAATATATGAAGTTAGATTCCAAAACCTTGCCATAGCTACAGTACCCTGTGTCTTTGATATCTGCAGTCTGGCAATGAAGGCAAAGTACAAAGACAGAGCATATAAAGAACATCTGCCTAATTAGTGTTTTTATTAATATTTGACTTTGAGATATTTTGATGAAAGAGCACATTGACATAGTTAGAAACATGGTATTGTGGCATTTTTCATTTAAAAAAAAATCTTATACATGGTAACATAGAGTTAAGACCACTCTTGGGGAGGTAGCTAAACTTTTAAAATATATTCCAACACTTTTCCTGTGTTACTAGTTTTGCAAGTAGTAGTAGTAGTACTACTACTGTTACTATCACTGCCACTATATTCTATCACTACCACTACTATTAAACTGCTGTTAATCCTTTCACATCACAATATTAATTCATTTTCCTAGTACGGAGAAATCATCATGTTCTAAAAATTAAGTACACAGTAGTAAATGTTCTATCTAGAGAAAGGACTCAGTTATTCATCTAGCATTTTCTCAAGCCATAACTCATGGCAGAGGAATTCAGCACAGTGTAAAAAGAAAACCAAGCCTCAGATTCTTTGAGAAACAAAATTCTACAGAAAAAGACAGATGAAAGTTTGTGTTCATAGTAATCTTATCTAGGACATGCAATCTATTTAGATAGAATTTACTTATTTTACTTCATTATTCCCCATGTCTCTATGATCGACAGATTAAGTTTGTCTAATAGCAGGACTTGAGTTGATTTCATAATTAGCATAGTTCTGTGTCTCCAAAAATTCTTTGTTAGGAAGGACTGATATGAAAGAACTAAGGTTTAAAAAGAAAAGGGGAGGAAAGCTTTGCTGACATCCTAATAATTAGAAATTTGGACTTCCATCAAATTTCATCTTCAAAAGAAGAAGTCCAGCCTGCATTGATTCCAGGGAAAATTAACTGAATAACTTTAATGAAGTGCAGCCTTTATTTTTGTACATCACTCTCTCCTGTTTCTTTCTATGAAGAGTTTTGGAATATGTTTATAAGATTATGTAGTGGCAGAACAGTTCAGATTTAAAAAAAAAAAAAAAGTGTTCAGAGCTCTCAGTCAATATTCAAAGCAATTTTGAGCTAGTCTCAAATGTAAAGCAAAGCTGTCTCACCTGTTTGCTATAATTTATTTTAGTTTTCTTCCTTACTTGGTTCTGACAGGTCCCATGAGACTTTTAGTCTTATTCCTTGTATAGACGCAGGTCAGGTAAGAACCTGAATAAATGACCATCAGCAGAAAATAACTGCTGCATTGATTCTCTGGAGGGAACTGAAAAATTGTCCCTGGACAACTTTATAGAGTATTTGCATTCTGTTTCTGACTATCAGAAAACTTGGGCTAAGGGCTGCTGACTGACTAAATTGCACTTCAGTCCCAATTTAGCAGAGACTAAACAGGAACCTAGTATATAACCTTTTGGTTAAGACAGTGTTCATAAAAACATTGTGACCGAAGCTTACTACACACAGCATCTTTCTAATGCAATTTCAGTGTGAAGAGCTATAGATTTTGACCAAATACCATGACTGTTGTGAAATACAGATAATGAAGTCTCAGGATCCAGTCTGCCACATGTGGTCCTATCTTGTCTTGTTCAGTCAACACTGAATATTGTGCACAGGTTGCCAGAAATTATCAGGAGGCTGAGGAGGTGACTTCACTCATAACTTGTCAAGTAGTTATAGTTTTTAAAACCTTGAACTGAACACATGAATCCTGCAGTATTTTGGGGTGGGACTGGGGGAGGGAGCTAATGAAATACCATTAAATTTAGTTGCCTGAAGCCCTGTCTTTTTTCCCTCTAGCCAGATGTAGTTAGCTGAAGTCTAACAAAGGTTTCTGCAGCAGGTATTTTATCTGTCATATCAAAACGTTTTCAATACCCACTACCAATATGACACTAAATTTTGGTCTCACATAAATGTCAGCCCATTTATAATTTTGGGTTGCAGTACTGCAAAAGGGACATGACAAGCTTGTATTTCACACTTACTATTGAAATGAATAAAAATGACTAGCCCCTTAAAAGAAAGGCTTTGAGGAGGAGTTTGTGTGGGGTTGTGTGTGAAAATGTGTGTGTTCAGGCTCACTTTTCAGAAAGAATATTCTGGCAAGCGTGTGATGATTTGCAAATGCGTTCCCATAGAAATTTCACCCAGAGTGCTTAAAAGACTAAAGCTGGGCTATCTTGCTAATATCCCCAATCAAGGTGTGATATTAGCAGCCATGCATACTTTGGTTGGAGGTATTGGTGTGAATAAGAAGGACCTAAAATGGATGAGGGAACCTGAATGCAATGGCAGGGATAAGATCAGGGATAAAAATTAATAGGAGATGGAGCTCTCTCTTCAGGTGACACAAATGCACACTGCTGGAAAAAATAGCAGGCACTCATTCATAATGATCACCACCTAATTGGAATCATTCTTTTGGATACATATCTTTAACAAAATGGTATGTTTAATAGAGATGGTAATGCAGTGCAGGATGTGAGACCTACTAGACTGACTGAGCATCTTATTGAGCTGCACAGAATGTGATGAACGCTTATTTGGATTCCACTTACAGGTAAACCCAGAATAAAATCTCGGAAGTCAATATTTTATCACCAACCTCTCTGTCCAAAAAAAAAAAAAAAAGAAAGAAATAATTAAAAAGTAGAATGAGAGGAATTGTTAGGTAATGTGCATGTGGTGTTTATTTTCTATTTTTAATGTGAAAAAAGAAATACACAGTTATATTTTTCAACATCTGCCATTTAAAATATAGTCTTTAAAATAAGGAAAAAAGAGGGCAAATAAAATGTGAGCATATCAGAGAAAAGTATAAATGGATTTGAATTTTTAAGGTGAACATGCCACACAGAAGCTGGGGTACGGAAATGTTTGTGACTCCAGGGTGGTATAAGGGTAATTATTTGGGTTGAAGTGTAAAGTCCAAAAGCAACCCTCATTTCCAGAGTTATGTAAGACACAATGTATATGTGACAAGCAAGTCTGGATATCAACTATAGAATATATAAACTAGGAGGTAATGAAACACTCATTTAAGTAAAATACTGCAGCTCACTTTTCTAAATGCAGCCTAATTTATATAGAGAAATGTTATGTATTTGATTACTTAAAGAGATAAAATATTTTAGATGGTCAGTTTGTTGTTTTAGAGTTTAAAACTCCATGGTTTTGTGTGTTTATTTTTGAAAAGGTCTTCTTTTGAGAAAGAAGAAAAAATATATTTTGGACTACATTATACATTTGGTCTGATGACTACATCTATAAAACACAAACCCAAGCTGGGGAATGGGGATTAGAACCAACACTCTGACACACCAGCTTTGCCTAACAAAAAATGTTACACCATCATTCTCTTTCTCAGAACCCTTATTTTTTCCAAAGGTACCCAGTTTTAGTATAAGCATTGAAAATCAGTCACCCCAAGACACAATCTCAGGAGAAAATTGAAACCAGATCTCCTACTCTTGTATTAATACACTAATCTAATAATACCTGATCTAATTAAATATGTCCCTGCCCATGGCAGGGGTATTAGACTAGATGGCTTTAGAGACCCTTTTGAGTCCAAACTATTCTATGACCCCGTGATTCTCTAATTGCTTATTGTAGAATAGATGTGTCTTATTTAATGTCCATTTCTAAAGTTAACATATAAAATGAGATGTAAATAAGTAGAGGTGAATTTGCTACACATCTTCATGAAAGAAGTGTTTGTTTCTCTCCAGTGATCATTACAAATGATTAGTTATGTGCAGTGGGTCTATACTGTAGATGTCTGAAGCTAGGTAAGGTGATCTTTGAGCACCTATTAAAAAAGGCATTTAACAATTACCATAATTTCTGTCCTAGAAAAGTGGTCTTTATTTCTCTTAAAAAACAATAACCTAAGCATTCTACTTCAGAAGACAGTTCTGATTAAGGAGTTGTTTTTCTTACTAGGAAAAAGTTGTACCTCAGAGTTACTTAACACTTAAAGCTGCTACATTTCATTTTATATTTGGTGTCAGATTTGCAACCCAAATAACCATAAACTTATACACTAATTCTGTCTCCATCTATATAAGGAAGTTTTGAAAGTATTTCAACTCTGAGGCAGACTAAAATCCTCTTTTTTAAGTAAAGATACTGTTTTGATTGAGTGGTGTGAATACTATGAGAATAATACATTTTGATGAAAGAAGTCATAAATATACCATATATATATGCTTATATAAATGTGCTTTTATCTCTCCATCTATATATGTAAATACATATGAACAAGTCAATGCTCTCTTATCTATCAAGTTATGTTGGCAGATGATGGGTCCTTGTCACGAAGTTTGTTTCTTTGAAGAGAAGATGAGAAGTTACCGGACATAACAACACTAATTGCTGGAAGGGAAGAATCAAAGAGTGAGAAGCTGACAAAAGTCACAGACTGTGATGGTGGCATGGCTGGATTTCACAGGCAGTCAGAGGAGGGCTGTAGAGAAAGAGCCAACCTTCACACAAAATTGAAGGGGTGTTCTGGAGACCTTGTGGGGCTTAGTCTTACAAGTACATCACTACTACTAAATTAGGCCAAGACCAACTTAGGAGCAAGAACAGAACACCCAGTTTAGGGGTGAATGTCTCAAACCTTGATCTAGTAGGGAAATATGATTAGAAGTAAGTTGATTTGGGAGGGGACTGGAACAGAATAATGCAAGGGTCAAGATAGATGTGGGAAGAAAACTTGCACAGATGAGTTTGATAAAGGCACTGGTCCCATCTTTGCTGCTCTGTGTGAGTGCATGTGCACTTTTTTTGTGTTTGTTGGGCCCACATGTGAGCCTCTGTTACCAGCCACACCTGCAGGCAGCTGTTACGTGGCTTCTAGAGGAAGATTACCAGTCCACAGGACTTAAAATGCATGAGATGCTGGTTCCCTTAAATCCACTGTGGTTTTTAGTGGATAAATTATCTTCTAATTCTAAGGGAAATTAAGGAAAGGTGTGAAAGTGAATTACAGCACAATTTAGTTTGCTGTATTCTTTACTTATTTTGTTAGCTGCTGCTTGGTGACCTCTTGGTTTACCTCCATTGTTGCATCAAAGATATCTTTTATGTTCCTTTGAAGAAAAGATGAGCTGTCTTGTTTTCAAGAACACATTGTTTTGAACTTTGTTTTGACACTAAGGCCAGTAGCTGGAATTAAATTGTTCCTTTAATCTCTGATGCTAGTCTCTTTTCTTCCTCCTTCACTTATGTTAAAGTAAATCTGAAGTAGATGCCTGTGCCTCTGACTCCCTTCTATTTGTTGTTGGCGGCTTCCAGGACTCTTAGGAGGACTGGACTTAGAGTTAAAAGGAATCTTCTGTGCTCTGTATTCATCTGCTAGGAATAGCAGTGGACAGCACTGCTTGCATGACCTTCTGAGAAAAGCAAGTGGAGACTGTGGAGCCTGTTCCTCTGTTCTCTTCTCAGCAAGACCATGCCTCAGCAACTGTTCTTTCCTAGCCCACAAGCAAATGAAGTACAAATGAATAAACATATTTCTATGTAGCTTTCTCACATCTAGCTACATGGAAAATAGTCCTACAGGTGCTGCCTCTGCGTTGATGGCAGAAAGGACGTGCACACCTTTCATTAACAGGGCGGCTGGCTAGGCAAGGCTCAGCAGCTGCTCCATTTGCAAACCATGTTTCCGGAGATGCAAACAACACGGGGGCTTTCTACCTCTCTTGGACATTCCCAAATGTGGAGGTTTTGTTCCAAACAAGGTACTTCCATCATGCCCTGGAGAAAATCTCTGAAGGCTGTGATCATGATGCAAGGTTCATGGCCAAGAGTGTTTGCTCTACCTCACAGCCCTGCATGCCTTGAAGATTTTCCTGCCCTGATGGCATCACATTTACATTACTAGTCCTAATTAACATAGGTGAAAATGAAAGAGGTTTTGCCTCACTAAGCAGGAGAGAACAAAGATTAAGCCTGACTTGTGAATGCATCTTCTCTTTCAAGAGTAAAACATAGAACTGTTCAGTACATCAGATGAAATTATCAGCCATCTGTGAACTGAGCATCAAAGACACAATTAAAATACCAACATGAATTGTCTTCAAATAATTTATACCAATGCTTTGTGCACACATCTCTGTTCCTCCCTGAGCTCCAGACCTCTCTGTAGTGATATTTTAATTTGCATCCAGAATATTGGGAAAAACTCTGTTAATAATAATAATGGAAAGAAGGTGAAAAAAATAAGAAAGAAGACAAAAGTTTTAGAGAGGTTATAGATATCTTGGTTTTTGTTTCACCATTAGAGAGTGGAAAGCTCAGTCTCAAGGTTACAAAACTGCACCTTTCATCAAAAATAGCAATGAGAGCAAAAACGTCAAGGGCACAAATGGGTGCCCCAGAATTCTTCTGTTACCAAGAGATATTGGCAGTGATGTTCACTCAAAGTAACAACTTTCTTCCTCTCTTCCTCATTCTCTTTATCTTCCTCCACAAGAAGTGGGAACCTACAAAAATTATTTCAGGGGAAAAAAAAAAAAAGAAAAGGTGAAGGAGTTGCTGGCACAACTTTCTGGTTACACTGAGACCGAAAACAGAAACAGGAAAGAAGGGAAACAAGAAAATGCATAAAGATGCTGCTTTCAGCCATGTTGTTGGGTAACTGTGGGTTTATCAAATATTGACAAACATGAAATGATTGTAATCAGTCACTGTCAGAAGGGAACAGGTACCCTCCTCTCTTTTACAAATGATCCAATTAAAGGAAACATGTTGGCTATAAAAGTCAAAATCAACAATGCACTGTACGCTGACAGCCCATCCAACATATAAAATCAATAGTGCATTCTTCTTCTAGCCAGCACAAAGCAACAGTAGCAAGTTTCCCACCTCTTTAGTCAAATATGACACTGTATCAATCGATCAAAACTTAGTATTTATTGAACACTGGCTTCTGAAGAATGCAAAATGTATTGTTCTTTCCTTATTTTATTTCAATAAAGTTTAACTTAAAGGCATAACACTTGAGAGAGCTCAACTGTTTTATTGTGGTTAGATATAGCTATAGCTAGCAGGATAGATAGATATAAATATATATTAATACATGGTTCTTGGGAAATAGACTATATTCTTTGCCTGAATGGGAATAAAAGTCTTTCTGATGCTGGCTTTTAAGATTTTTTTTTCCTTATTTTCTCCTTTGTCTTTTGTTTGCACCAAAATTTAGCTCTCCTTTGAAGTGATGTTTCTGTGGAAGAAAATTTTCTTATCCCACAGAGATTTCATCAATACAGGAAGATATAATTCTGCTGAAATTGGAACTGTGTTTGTCGTTTTCCACTGTCCTTGACACAGGGGAAGAGTGTTAAATATGACTGTATGTCAGCATATGGTCAAAGCTAGACTCATGCCTAAGTAAGGTCCTGATAAAAAATACCTTAAGTATTTTTTAAAAGCTTTTGATGACAGTGAGTAATTAGCCTCAGTTATAGATCAACTAAACATTATTTTAAGTAACTCTTCTCTGTTTAAACCCACTGGCAATGGTTTTATACTTTTGTAGCTATTTTTCCTTTCTTTTCAATGGGTACTAGGAATTCCCAAAGACAAGATTCAGTTAAAATGTTTCAGCATTTAAATGAACCAACCAAAAAAGAAACAAACAAAACTCTCCAATGGTTTGTTTATGTAGGTATAAAGGGGGATGGTGGTTGGTTTCTATGTTCTGAGGAGTTCCTTTTTCATTTTAGTTCTAAAAGACCTTTAAGATCATTGAATCCAACCATTAAACCAACACTGCCCCCTCTACCACTAAACCATGTCACTAAGCACAACACCTATGCACCTTTTAAATACTATCCAGGGACAGTAATTCCTGCCCTGGGCAGCAAGTTCCAATGCCTGACCACCTTTTCGGTGAAGAAATTCTTACTGATATACAGTCTAAACCTCTCCTGGCATAGCCTGAAGCTGTTTTATCCTATCTACCACCCCTTACTCGAAAGCAGAGGCTGACCCCCACCTGGATGCAACCTCCTTTCAAGTCGCTGTAGAGAACAGTAAAATCTCCCCTGAGCCTCCTTTTCTCCAGGCTGAGCCCACCCAGCTCCCTCAGCTGTTCCTCATCAGACTTGTGCTCCAGACTCTTCCCGAGCTCTGTTCGCTTCTCTGGACAAGCTCCAGCCCCTTAGTGTGTCTTTCCTCTGGTGAGGGCCCCAAAACAGAACCCAAGATTCAAGTGTGGCCTCACCAATGTCCAGCACAGGGTGATGGTCACTGCCCTGGTTCTGCTGGCCACACTATTGCTGACACAAGCCCGGTGCCTTTGGCCTCCTTGGCCACTTGGGCACACTCCAGGTCACGTCCAGTTGTTGTCATCAGCACCTTCCGGTCCTTTTCTGCTTTCCATCAGCTCTGTCCCAGCCTGGAGCTGCAGGGGTTGTTGTGACCCCAGGGCAGGACCCAGCCCTTGGCCTGGTAGGACCTCACAAAATTGGCCTCAGCCCACGGATGCAGCCTGTGCAGATCCCTCCTGCAGCCTTCCTGCCCTCCAGAAGGGCTCCACACTCCCACCTTGGCATCATCCTTTGCCCCTCAGGACTGCCTCCCAAGGGGGTCTGTCAACAATCTCCTAAACAGGCCGACCTCTGCCTTCCTGAACTCCAAGATAACAGTTGCGGCGACTCCCCGCCTTCGTTCTCCAAGAATCAAAAGCTGTGTAATTCAGTAATCATTATTCCCATGACAATCTGCAACCATCATGCCATCCAAAAGTCCTTTCACTGTTCAGAAACCATAGGTCCTGGTAAATCCTGATCTCAACAGAACAGATCTGATCTGCAAGCTATTGATATCCCTGGAAAAACACTTCTTCTAGGTTCAGTCACACCCTAAGTCAGTCAGACTTTTTATTTTCTTTGCTGAAACTCAGAGTTCATAAATTATTCACATCTCTGATATAATGGACATTGCCTAATTTCTCACATTGGCTGCTTGATTGTCATTTTACTTTTAAATCACTAGCTTTCCCAATTACGAGGCAAACCAGTTCATAAAATATTGACGTCTCAAAGAGACCTGCTCGTACCAGTTGAAGAAATGTGTGTCTAATTTTAATATACCACTTTCCCCTTTCCTAAGAACATGGACAGTACCAAAAAGGAAAGTGAATGTCTTTTTCATCCTTTGTTCTTATAAAATGAAGTAATAAGTTGTACATATATTCATATTAAGCTTATATATTATAAATAAAAAATTGCACTTATGATGGACACTGTCAAAAACACATTTTAACAAATAAAATTTGTCTTGTAGGTATTTAGTAAGATCAAAGACAACAGTTACTTTGATAGAACATAGCTGACCTCTCCAAATTGTTTTATTTCTTATTATTTAATTGTTTCTCTAAAGTTTGCAATATATGAGATGTACAGATAATGTATAGGATAGATAAAAGCCTGTTTTGAATCTTTAGGTCTAAAAAAAATTAATATGGAAATTTAACAGCATTTTTAAAAAGCAGTATGAAAATATTTAAATCCTAGGAAATTATTTCTTTTCAGTTCTTTTTCTTTTGTGAAATGCACATCCATACTTTATAAGGTACCATGCATTGACATTTACTGACAGGTTTTAACTATGCTAGCCAATTGGTATGAGACAAGTTAGTCTTCAGAAATTATCCCTTTAAATGGTTTCTGTGTAATTTATGCAGTTTAATACACTTCAATGAAAAATGCTATATTAAGGACCCACAAGTGTAGACCATAACAACAAGAAGCAAAGACTTATTCTAAAAAATAGAGAATCAAAGAAAAAAGAAGTTTTAGGGTCTTAGGAGACAATCAATTCAATCAAATAAATTTAATGTATGGTCCTGTGATACAATTGGATGTATCCAACAGTAAATAAGCTGTTAGATGCAAATTATTTCTTTCTATATAAATGGAAAAAAAATTCTATACAGTGCAGGCAAGACAGTAGCCTGTCTTCTGTATAAGATATTTAAAGATTTGACATTAGAATATGATGTCTGCTTTCAGTGTTCATGATTCACTATGTTGAATTAACAAAAATAGATCAGAACTGCATATAAAAATTAAAAACAGCCAACAGTTTGGAAATTGAAATCTACAGCATGACCAACAAGGTCTAAACTTATGCAATAGGCTGAAGGAAAAGCAAAGAGGTGATGTGTAATGACTTAACACATGTACTTAAAACTGAAAAATATCTGTGATTTAGACTAGGGTAAGATCAGCAAGCAGAGTCTGTCTGTTTCTGGTATGTGCAATATTGTCTTCAGGTCTAGAAAGACCCAGAGGAGTGTGCTAATGCTTTCCCTGGGATTCTCATATCATTGCAGAGATCAGAAAATTGCTGGACTATGCTAGGACTTTCATCTGACCTTTGTTTGGAAGCCACAATGTGTGAAGGAGCTGTTGCCCTCCTGAGTATCTCTCTGGGCTGGAATGATGATGCAGACAAGGTATGCACCTGAATGCAGGGACTCAAAAATCCAGAGTCACTCCCTCAAGTAAATGTGTGAAAGTTTAAAACAAAATCCCATTGAAAATGGTTGATACATTCTGTGTTCCAGAACTGATGCTCATGTCAGGTTTAGGCATTTTTACTTTTTTAGGTAAAATTATTATTTCTGGAAATCTGTAGGCTTCATATGTCCATCCACTCTTTCCATAAACATAAGGAAATAATAAAGTTTACATTGTTTTAGGTAGGCTTTTAACACTCAGAATTCCACATAAATATGTCAGTAATAAGAGAATACTTCACCATAGACAAGTACTTGGCAGAAGGATTTTCTTCCTGTGGTGCATCTCATAATTTCAGAGCATCTATTTCACAAAAAAAACCAGACCAAATCAAACCAAACCAAACCAAACCAAACCAAAAAACTCGAACAACACACCAAAAGAAAAAAAACAAAACAAAAAAAACCAAAGCCACAACAAAAAACACAATAAAAAACAGTAAATCCCCTCAGTTTGAGATTGATAATGACTAAAATTGTAATATTAAGAGTACTTGGTTGCACAGAATACTTTTTAAATCAAAGTTGTGGAAAATTCTGATATTAATACATGGACTCTAGGTTTCCCGACTTCAGCATCAATAATAACATAAAAATAACTTTGATTTCCATATTAAAAAGTTAGCATTTGGCAGGCAGCAACATTACTTTTAATATTGGCGTTAATGTTCTTCTGTGTCAGTCACATATTCTAATATCTCATCTAGATGTACATAGATAATCTCTCAATATGATCTATTCTAGTCTTTATGTAGAGAAATTTTAGATATAGCCTAATTGCTGTTTGTCTTGTTTTGAAAACTCTGCCAAATCACACTTCCACATCCAGAAATGCAATAAATGCACAACTAAAGTCTAATCCTAGAATTTCGATGAAAACCAAAGATAAAATTCAGACTCCATAAATTATAGAATTTCAGCCCATTACTTTGTGATGAAGCATTTAGCACATTTTTAAGGTTCATTTGTTTCCTCATGTACTGTTATTTTCAATCTCTGCATCAACCTGAACAATGCTCTACCTTTTCTGTTCCTACATTCAGCTTGTTTATAAATAGCTGTTTGGTGTTCTGCTTTTCCTTTCTGTTCCCCTAAGACTACCTATTTAAAAAATAATTTTTAAAAAAACTGTTTTCTCAACAATAAGAAGAGCTAAACTCTGAAACAGATTTTCAAATGACATTGTGAGGTGTCTACCAGATTTTTAAAGAAGTTGAATAAACACCTGTTTAGAACAGTGGTAAGTTAATCCTTATTTTAAGATAGTGGCATAAACCTTATGTTCCCTGATATTTAGCTGGGATTTTTTTCCCTCCAAGAGCACAGGCAGCACATGGCGACTGGTGCACTAATCTAATACAATCCAAATACCAGAGAAAAACACTGTCAAATTCCTTTACTTTTGCATCACTCTGTGTTTTCATCCTGATGCTTCTTTTTTTCTTCACAATTCTTTTCTTCTACTGTTTGAATGTTATCTGGATGTCTTTAAGCATATGATTTTAATCTGTGAATCAAGGGAGTATTTGCTCAGTTGCATACATATATTCAGAGTTAATAATGAAGTGGGCTTGGTTTGTTTGGGAGGACAAATTTTACCCCAAGGATGTAGCTGAATCTGCTTTTGTTTTGTTAAGAGTTGTTTGCACACATTTTGCATAGTTTAAACTGCAGAAAAACATACAGGGATTACAGGAATCTAGAGAGACAGAAAAAGATCTTTTATAACCTATTCTTGGACGTTCTTGCAGGTACAGCTGCTGTAGCTGCTTTTGTTTATCTTGTCTCTGCATTAATTACCTTACACTGGGAGAAAAGTGTCCTCACCTCTTAGTCTCTGGTTATTTAGTCAGTTAATTCAATGTTCTTCTTTTTGATGCCTGTGCCTCCAGAGAACAGCTTTTTATTGTATTTATCATACCTGTCAGGGCTGAGCTCATACCAGAATTACTTTTGTTGAGGGAGTACACATACATAGATATGTAAGTATTTCTTCTACTTTCATTCCTTTTACTAGAACCATAGAACCCTAAAATGATGCGGATTGGAAGGGATCTATAGAGGCCATCTACTTCCATCCCTTCCACTATGGGCAGGCACACCTTCTGTTATATCAGGTTTTTCAAGGTGCCATCCAACACTTTTTAAGTGAATAATTTAAGAATTTATTTCATTCCTGTCTGATCTGGTGGATTTCTACAATGGAGTGACTACATCAGTGGAAGGGTTTGATCTGTGGCCATAAAATGTAGGGCTCTGCTCATACAAAGATAAGAGGCACTCTGCAGTGCTCAAGCACAGAGACATTGTGAATTTTGGCCATGATATTGTGGTGATGCTTTATATTGTGGGCTCTGTATGTGGCAAATGCTGATAGTATCTGGATATGCATTCAGACTGCAGAAAATACATTCCTTTTCAGTATTTGTGTATATGAAAGGTAATGAGTTAGATACCCAAACATGCTTTTAACAACAGTGGAATGATTATTAAACCTTTTCTTTGCAGTTGAGTCACTTATAGTTCTACAGGCACAGTTATTACTAATGAAATGTGAGGCATACATGCCATTCTTTCATTTCTTTAAAAATAAATTTAAAGTGACAAATATAGGCTCAGCCTCAGAATTCATTATTCTGGAACTGAATAAAATGAGTACGTCAAAATAGTCATAGTATATAAAACCAAAATCTGAGATAAGCCTGTAACTTCTTTGCCAGAATGACTGGTCAGGCATACATGGGAAAAATATTAAAAAAAAAAAAATGTATAAGCATACAACTTCATTTAATCTGTAAATCAGTAGTGTATCACCTGTCTGTGATTAAGATTGCTTTTTAATCACCATAATTAATTTGTACTGATGGAATTCTGCTTTCAGGAGTTTATGTAATCTGGTTTATGGTGGTGGGGGAAGGGGAGATAATGATTTCTATAACAGTTGATCTCAGTGAGTCCTATAATTTATTTCTCCATTGATAAAAGCCTGTGTTTGGTTTGGTTTCAGACAGATGGCTTGACAATTCTTTGAGCTTTTCGTCCTGCTGCTTGGCCAACCCTTCACTTATTGAAGTCACTGGAAGGATATAGATGCCTAATTTCAGCAATTTACATTTATTCCTGTTCCCACTTGAAGATGCCATTGCAGCCATTACTGAGACACTACTTAAAACTGTGTTGTCTCTAAATCAGACTTAATTTAGGCCCATGAATAGTCTCACTGCAAGTTATAATCATGTCTTTGCATATCTTTTGGAAGCTAGGATAGACTTGCAGTTGACAATATTTTAGGGAAAAAAACCCAAAACTTTATTTTCTTATTCACTGACTGCAGGGTAGAAGACCATTTAACATCTATGGCTAAAACCTAAATTTTTGTCACTCCATCAGACTTGTGTGCCTGTGTCCAGACCTGCCCCTTTGCAGCTCTGCAAGTTTGCAAGAACCCATCTGTAGCAATCAGGGCTCACTCAGGCTTTGACTTGGTCTAGTTCACTTCCCTGCTTGAGTGCATTTCTCTCTCTATGCTACAGGGAAAGGAAAAGTATTTTGCATAAAGGGGCAAATGTGCTGGTAAAACAAGAGTTTTGGAGAAGGAATGTAGAGCATCTGAGTGTAATTCCATTTTTAAAAGTCTTTAAAATCAACACAGTGGCTTCTTATAAGCAAGAAAAATGTTGAACGCTTACAGGGATCTCAGAAATCCAATACATGCAGTATGAGATGTGTTGCAGCATTCGATCTTATGTTAATTATTATAGGCCCTAAGTCTTCATGCCTCTAGGTCAGAAAAATGAAAAGGACTGCTATTCTGGGTAACACGAGCTTTTATATACCACCGTAAAAGTGCAATCTTATTGGCAAGAAACATTAGAAAATATAAAATACATAATTATCCATCCTTTATGTGGATAAATAGCTAGATTGGATAGATAAGCAGGTTGCTAATTGCATTGAAATAATATTTTCTGCAAAGAACGGAAGAAAAGAGGGAGAAAACAGGAGAAAGATAACCCCCTAAAAGCTGAACACAGGAGACAGACAGATGATTTTGTAAAGTGCTATGCTGAGCCCATTACTGTAGTCCTATTGTAGCAAACAGACAAATAAAATGGTGGAAGATATTGCTTTTAGCAACACAGATAAACCCTCATGCACCTTGAACATGCCTAACTTATTTCATACCAGTCTTTAAATTTGTTATACAGGTTTTAAAACAGAATTTATGTTTCTAAATGCAGTCATTAAAAATAAATCTATGGTAATCTCCTCAGATTTCTCTTCTGTACATACATTTTCTGAGGCGAGGGAGTAGGAAGGAGGTGGTAGGTAGCGTCCTGAAGTACTGAATAGCATGTGTTGTGTGCACAAACTCTGTTTTGTCTAAGTAGAAATGCTTTCTAATTCTGGGTAAGGAATATTGTCTAGTGGCTTATGTAGTATTTTCATGTATTTGCATATTTACGGATGAGGGAATAATTGAAAACGTAGCTGCAAATAGATTCACACAGAGAAACCAATATGGAAAGGAAAAGAAGAAAATAAACCAAACTTAAGTATACCACACAAATACACCACACACACAGTAAGGCATACCAGTAAAATATATTCCACAGAAGGGGAAACTGGACCAGTGCAGGCCATTTATTTTTCATTTTCCCATTAATTTTAATTATGGAATTCAAATGTATTACACTTGCTTTAAAATTTTATGTTATGAATGCATGCTGAGAGCTTTGCAAAAGCACGTTTCAAACAATTCAATTTCCAAGATCTGTGCCTAACAAGATAGAGAGGAACTGGGACCATATTCTACCCAGGTTTAAATTATTAATATATTTTTCATAATTCTCCATTATCCTTCTTGGAAAACAGCACAATTCAAGTATTCTCAAGTGATGAAGGCTTTTTTTTTTTTTTGGCTTTCCAGATTCTGCTTTTGCTTCCAAGTCTTACTTTTTCCTGCTTTCAGAAGCCTTTTTGCCTTTTATTTTTTTCCTGCTGACATTAACCAAGTACATTATTCTCATATTTGCATATTGAAAGCAGAATATCTTCCTGAAGTGGAGAATCATCTTGTTTTTCCAACACGTAAACAAGAGTGGAAAAAGTCCAGAATGTGCAGCATTTACCTACCCATGCATGCCTAGCATGAGAGAACGTATGCAACCTACACCTAGAGATGCAAATGCATTCTGATTCACACAGTTTACACAAATATTCTGGGAAGCTTCACCCCCTGAAAACTGATGCCTGCATGGTCCCGAGCACCCAGCTCTGTTACATTAGTTTTAATAGTATAAGCAGAAAATGCAAATTCATACGTAGCCTTAATCATACAGAAGAAGGGCCTCATTTGCATACCCTTCATAATTTAATTTAATTTTTTTTTGTCAAGAGTTGTGAATGCTTCATGTTTGCTTTAATCAGAATGTTGACATTTACACTGAAGCCAATTTCTCTTTTTCTATTCCATGTTTTGTTTAACCGTGACAAGTGACAGCAAACTGGAGGGAACAGACTTTTTAAATTGGCTCTTTGCCTGGAATGCATCATTTTTCTTGTAGCTGTTTCCCCACCTCCCACCCCCTCCCTGCTAGGCATTGCAAAAAGAAATGTGAAAACATACTCGGTGAACACAGGAGTGAGGTGTTAGTGCTTTTAGATAAAGATTTGTGTTGTATTTTAAAACTAGATTGCTGTATAGTTTCAAGCTATTAGCAAGAACCTATTACACCATGCTTTGGGTCCTTGGAGAGATGTGCTTAGCGTATTTCAGTAATTCAAGGCAAATAGAAAACCTACATGTGAAAATATTTAATGGCAAAGGCACCAACTGCTCAAGGCTGCTGAAGAGAGGAGGCATGCTTTCTGTTAACTCTTTCCTTGGGTTTTTCAAGGCAAGAGCTTCTGCTGCTCTCTCCAAAGCTCTCAGTAGGGCTCCAGTCTTTTGTGGATGTAGGAGACTGAGAAAATTTTCTCTGAGTTCTGCTGTGGTCTGTGTGCATGTAGGTATCTATTTATCTACCCATAGATCTTCACTCTGCTCTTAATCTCTGCCAGAATTCAGACATTTCAAGGCATATCCTGAATGGGGAAAAAGAAAAAAATGCATCTTCATCAGAAAAGCAAAAATGAAAGTAATTAAATAACATTAACAACCATCACACCTTCTTGCCCCAACCCAGTGAAAAATTCAAGCCTGGAAGTCGAGTGTCGTGGTTCTAATCACTATGGGTTTACCCAATGTTCAACCCTTTACTTTTTTTTCATTGGGATAACATTCTAGACATACCCAGGGACACTCTAAAGCTGTAGCAACAGGTCATTTACACCACAAGACAACAGTTTTAATATTAATGAGAGAATTCCTGGAAGTTACACAGAATTTTTCCACAAATATATTTTTTTTCTTTAATTTTTTTTTTCCTTTTTTCCCCCCCTCAAATGAAAATGGAGAAGCTAGCCACCTCCAACCTGTAATTTATGTTAGAGGCCTTGCATAGGCCATGCAGAGATCTTGCCTTTGACTGACTTGCACAAACCTCTAAGTAGGAAAACTCTTAATAACAGTGGTAAAAAAACCTGACTTTTTGAAGATGCAAAATCCTCTATTTCAGGGTGAGATCTGGTCCTGCCATGAACTGTATCAAAAACCTTAGTGCGTCCTGAGACCCTGCTTCTGTCCACTGCCTTTTGTAATGATATCCCAACATACCAGGTACAAAACAGGGATACAGCACGTAGGGGATGTTTGAGATGGTAGAGAGAAGGGGTAAGATATAAGACAGAATCTTCTCTATAATGTGACTAAACAACTGATGGAAGAGTTTTCAGCACTTTGAACATCACTTTCCATTTCCTGTGAATATAAAAGGCATTGAGCATACATAGCCCTCTGTATCACAATTGTCTGAGTGTCTTAGGTATCTATTTTCCCCTGCTAAAACATATCTACGTATTTAGATTAAAAATATACATATGATTTCTTTAAAATCTGCTTATTGAATATTTCTGTAACAACCCTTACATATAAAAAGATAATGTACCTGACAGAGTATGACAGAGCTAGCAGAAAAAAAAGAAACCAAAAAAAACCAACAAAAACAGACTAGGGGAAAACATGCTGTGTGTTAATCAAAGGAAACACCTGAAGCTGACAAAATAACAGCTAAAGCAACAAAATAAATATGAACCAAAACTAACAACAGCCAGGAAACAAGGGACCAAAATGATCCTGCTTACATTAGGTGTGAGTCAGGAGAACACACTGCAATTGTTCAGTATCTATCCTTTATATTTGTTTGCATTTATATGATATCCATCCATGAGCTATGTGCAATAAATACAACATTTGCTCCTGAGCCAGGATTTTACACGGGCTGAAGCAGAGCTGGGAGAGTTTGGATTGCTCAGGAGCTGAATGAGAGAGAATTAAATACCTAATCACTCTGTCTGTCTGTCTGTCTACCTGTCTACCTGTCTGCCTGTCAGCCCAATTATTTGGCATGTATGTTGAGCAGCATTCTGCTCTAGAAATTAGTAAAATCTTTGATCTTGAAAGAGCATCTAAATTCAGGGTAGGCTGCAGGTCTCCAGAATCATTATCTGGGGGAAAAACAGGACCTAGAAAGTTTTGGGCGCATATGTTTGCATACTTAAGGCTTTTCTCTGGACATGCTGCACAAACTGTTAGTGAGGAGGAATTTTTCACAACGGTGTAGGAAACCCACAATTAAAAAAAAGTGTTTCCAGATAAACAAAATCACAGAATAATGAACTGATTGAGGTGGGAAGGGAACTCTAGAGGTTATCTGGTCAATTTCCATGCTCAAGCAGGGACAGCTGTAGCAAGCTTCCCAACCTGTAGCAATCTGCCCAAGCTGCCCAGCCATGTCTGGATTCTGTGTATCTCCAAGAATGGAGTTCCCCAAAACTTTCCTGGGCAACCTGTGCCAACACTCAGTTATCCTCACAGCAAAGAAATGCTTCCAGGTATTCAGGATAAACCCCCTAAATTTCACTCTGTGCCCATTACCTCTGGTCCTGGACATGAAAGAAACTACCTTTTTTGCACTTTCCCTTTAGGTATTTATATCTATTGATAAGATCCCTCTGAGCTGTCTCTGCTTGAGGCTTATCAGTCCCAGTCCTCACAGTTTTTCATCTTAGGACAGATATTCCCGTCCATTGTTTTTTGTCACCAGCAAACTTCCTGAGGGTGCACTCTGCTCCCTCATCCAGACAAATGGACTCTTTTCTGCACAAAATGGCTCTGAACTGCTCTATGACAAGAAAGAAAGAAACCTGTATGCTGCTTCCCATGGTTCTGCTCACTCTACAACCCAGAGAACTTGTGGATGTCTTTCTTCTTCTCTTCATACGAATACCATAAAAATTAGGCTGCAGATCATTTCTCTGATCTCCCTTAATGGATAATTTTATATGGAAAGCAAAAGCTGAACTGGAGGGATTGACCCAGGATAAGAATATTTGTAGGGTTATAACGATAAATCAAAAAGAGGTTTAAAAGTTATTTTATTTGGCAAACAGAGAGGAAGCACACAGTGTTACTTGCTGTTCTAGGAAGAGCAGTGGGGAGCAAACAAATGGTTCTTCCCAGATTAGAAATAGGTGCATGCCTTTCATTTATCAGGCATTATTCTCAAGCACTTAGTTGGTAATTTCCCAGAAAAAAGAAGTTTAAGTCCATTCAGGAATTTTCCTACTCGTGCATCCTGCACTTCAGGTGAGACCTGCAGCTACTTACCACAGTGGGAGGGGCCTCTGTTCTGGAACAAACTAGTGTTCTGTTTTTAAAATAACAGCCTAAATTCAGGAAAGGAATTAAAGCTCTTGGAAGCCCAGAATGCTTCAGGGTGATATGGCATTCATCCCCAATTTTTGGCATCACCTGTGTGATGCAGAGTCTTACCAGTCATCATTGAATGCACTGAATTTCCTTGATGACCCATGGAGTATTGGCAGCACTTGAGTTTTGTCAGCCACACAAGTGAGGCCAGACAGCTAACTCCCCCTGCGAACTTGGTTTCAAGTAAACAATTTTCCATTCAGGAATGCCTTTTAGAAGGGAAACTGCTCCTTCCATGTGAAAAGTTATAAATCTCATCAAGGAGGTTGTGTGGCAAGATAAAAATATTCAGGCCCTCAGAGGATTTGAGCATTTATCCCTCTCTTTTGTTTCAAGGAGGATGAAATAACCTCCTTAAAACAAAGGCTTTAGCTCATTTAATGTAATTAATTACTGGGGAGTTGCCCATTAAATGAATAGATAAAGAAATACTGTGAGTTTTCTCTTTCCCCTTAGATTTTCAGCATTAAAGCCCTCATGAGCAGCAATGGTGTTTAGGAGAAAATTGAGAAGGTATGAAGAATACATTTTTCTCACTTGTTATCATTAAATTATATGCATTTTCTGACAGACTCTAGTAGTTTATCCCAATTCCTTGTGCAAGCATGTGCTGACATACCCCTGTATTGCGGTCTAACCCCAGCTGGCATCTCTGGACTATGCAGCCTCCACCATGCACCCAGCTGGGAGGAGAATGAGAAAAAAAAGGCAAATCATGTAGCTTGAAACAAGAACAGTTTAATAACTGAAACAACTCAAACATCATAATCACCATCATCATCATAATAACAAAACACAGGGAGGGAGAAGAATAAAACCAAAGAGAAAAAAAAGATTTGTGACGCACAATTCCTCACCACCCACTGATCCATGCCCAGCCTGTTTCCCAGCAGTGATCAGTGGCTGCCAGCCAACTCTGCCCAGTTTATACCAGTTTGTACACTGGGATGATGTTCTGTGGGATGGAATATCTCCTTGGCCAGTTCAGGTCAGCTGTCCTGGCCATGCTGCCCCTTGGCTTGTGGTGCATCTGCTCACTGGAAGAGCAGAGGACTCTGAAAAGCCCTTGATTTGGTGAGCTTTTCTGAGCAACAGCTAAACCATCATGTTATCAACATTAGTCTCATACTCAATTCAAATTGCACCACTGTATCAGCTACTAAGAAACAAATTAACTCTGTCCTAGCCAAAACCTTGATACCATGGGATGTATCATGCACTCACAAACACACAAACTTACATCTAGCTTATTAGAGGCCCAGAATTTCAGGTGGGAAAATGTTTTTCTTGGAATCTTGTCTCACTTGTAAATATGAAATTTTTTCAAGCCAAAAAATGTTTCTGTTGTCTGTTTCTCCTCCTGTACATATTTAAGGAGGAAGGCCAGGTAATGAGCCTGGTAAATTAGATGTGACCCTTGAATCTGTCATTTGGTGTGGAGACAAGGCTCCAAAAGGAGTCCAACAGCAGCTTTCAGTAAATGTCAAAGCCTTGCTTTGATAGACACACAAGTGAGTGCACAGAATGAATGAGCAGTTGAGTATCATTCCATCCTGTTAGAGGAGCTTCTGTGACCGGCCACATATGTATTTTTGGCCTGCAGAATATATGAGCTTAATCCTATTTTGGCTAAAATATTCTTCCTAGAAATTTTAGCATTCTGAGAATGCTATACATGGTTAGTCATAGCAACACAGTTAATGGAGATAATTTCTGAAGTTACCAGACATTAATGTGTTTGACTGGTGTTGATTTTGAGAGATGAGAGATTGTCTTTATCTGTTAGTTTTTAAAACATGTGGGGCTGCAGTTTCTTATTCCAATGTAAAAGAGCAATGAGTTTCACGCATAGGAGAATGCATGAAATACCAGGCCTTGCTGACATTACTTTCTAGCCTTTCACAAAATTCCCAGCCCTTCACATTTACTCATGACCTAAAAATTAGCCCAAGTGGTGTCATTTTTCAACCTGTTCCCACTGTTGCCTGGGGTTATCTCTAGAATGTCAAGGCCTTATTCCTCTTGGCCCTGCAATTTGTGTCATCAGTGACATCTATGTGAAGGGAAATTCATCAATCTCTTAGTGGACAACTCAATGCAGCCACCAAGACATTTCAGCCTAGTTCCCTGTTACCACTTCCTTGCTGGCATCATAAGAAAAGATAAGGAGGAGGTGTAGAGAAGGCATAGAAAGATTGGTACCCTCTTCCTGTGTGTTTATAAGGTGCAGACTGTCTTCTTTCAGGATTTCTCAGTCTTCCTCTTCTAGAAGTTGCCAGCCTGAAATTGCAAAAGCAGCAGCTACTGAGAGTCAGGTCTATTTGCCCTCGTTTTGCGTGACTCTTGATCCGCTCGTGTCAGGCCTCTGAGCTGCTCTCTAGAAAGAAGTGTTAAGGTGAAGAGAGAGAAAGAGAAACCTGCCCATGGAAACTAAGAGGAAAAGTTATAAATAACTTTTTTTATTATATTAAGTTCTGTGTGTGGGTGTGATTCTTCAACTTTGACCTTGGTTTAAATAAAAACAAAATTAAAAAGAATCAGCTCTTTCTTTACAGCGGAGACTTATTATGTGCCATCTATAATGCTTATACAGTTCATGAAAGTAAATTTGAAAGGAAATGAAGGAGACTTTAACAATGCAGAGCAGCTGAACAAATATATAACAATTCCTTGAATGAATGATTGGATGATACCTAATAGCAGGGAGTTTGCAGTAGTACAAGATTATCCTCTGATAATTCCTCAGTTCTGACTGTGGCTGCCTGATAATCCCCGAAGCTTCTAATCTGCAGGATCTGAATCCATAAAGAATGACAAAAAAACCCACTTTACAATCAATTATAGTTACTGCCACAGAGCCATTAGTGAGCAGGTGAAATAAGTATGACCTTTCTAACTTCAAAGTCATGTCAGAAGGAAAAAACTATACATAAAACCCCTCAATCCTCTTGGAATTTGAAATAAAGTTGTGGCAGTTTTTAATATAAAGTTTATTTCTTTTTGAGTTCAGAAGGTAGTTTTCTTTTTATTTCTTTTCCTGATGTCCATTTGTTTCTTTTAGCCAGACAATCATATTAACTCCAAGCCTGCAACCAGAATCTGTTAATTTAATTGAAAAGTGGATGAACAATTTCTATCAAAATGGTGGGTGGTATGGTGAGAGAGTCTTTGCCCCATGTTTTGAACCCCTTTCTAAACCCATTTGCCTCCATCACTTTTCCCAAACTGAAATTTAATCTGTCAAACCTTTTCTAGAGATGATTGTTTTCCAGAATATTCCTTCAGTTATCAAACTTGCTTTTGTTTTATAAGTGGCTTTTGTTTTCTTTTTTGTTTTTATTTTCAATTAATTTTCAGTAGGGAGTATTTTCCTTTTTAATTATTGTCTCAGGTTAGAGAAAAATTTTCTAGGTGGAAAACGCTGTGAACAACCGCCTCCCCCAAAGCAAAAGTTTCCAACCCCCCCTCCACCCACCACAACAGAATTTCTTGGACTAAAGTGAAAAAAACCCCTTTTATTTAACAAAACATTCAGGGCGCCCTATAAGGCACAAGGGAAGGGGAAAGAGGAAGAGGAATTATTACATCTGAGTAAAGAGCTGATGAACTTTAGTGTCCTTCTCAGGTGTAGCTTCCCCTCCCTGGGGTCCCCAGGGGGTCGGGTGGAGTTACTCCAGTAGCTCCCTGAAGGATTCTTGTCTACTGTCCTCCGGGGAGGCTTCTCAATTTCTCGGGTGAGAAAGCAAGTTGAGGAAAACAAAAGTGCAGAAAGGGAGACTGTGAAAAACAATCCCAGAGAGAAAAATCTAGCAGCGGCCACAGCAGCAGCAGCAGCCCAAGAAGAATGTTCCTTCCTCCCCCTCGCTTCTCAGCCAAGAAACCTGGGGGAGAGTTTCAAAACAACCCTCGCCCAGCTGCTGAAAATGTAGCTAAAGCCACAGGACCACATTTCTGGGCATATACAGAAACGATAGGGATTACAGGTACATCACACCATCACCTCAAGACAATTATGTAATAGTGAAAATGGTGGGAAGAACCTCACCTCTAGCAGACTTTGGAAAATAAATCCAGAATCATATAGACTGCAGCTATTGTTCTCTGGTTCACTTTTCCATTTAAGTAAAATACAGATTAATAAAACATTGGAGGTGCCAGCAATATGTTAAGGATTTTTAACTTGGGAGTTAACAGTGGGATCTGAAGCTTCAGAATTCAGGAATTTAGTCTGTGCCTGTCTCAAGATAAAAGATAGGGAGCTGCATGGCAATTTTACTTACTAGCTTAGTGTTTTGGCTTGTTATCTACCTTTGTTATGTATTTATCAACAAGTGTCTGAATATAAATTTAAATTATATATGGTTAACTAGAAATACCAGTTTCACATACAGAGCTGTATCATAAGATACAAAATACCCAAGATACTGAAATTACTGGGAGATAAACATTTTCATAAAATCAGTCAGGGGACCTAAATGGCATGAAATGAGAGACCTATGACTAGCAAAGTAAAATCATCATTTTTGTGATCTTAGGTGAACATTCCTAGACATTTGAGCCTACCGTAGACCCCTGTATCTGAATAAAGCAGCCCAGTGGTTTAGTAAACCTGGATTGTGGGACACTTCCTTTTAGCTGTTACCTAACAGGTTCTGTCCTTGCTCCCCTAATGTGGGAATTGAAAATAATTGACATTATTCACTACC
The DNA here is from genome assembly GCA_013400915.1 of Pardalotus punctatus. Classification (NCBI taxonomy): domain Eukaryota; kingdom Metazoa; phylum Chordata; class Aves; order Passeriformes; family Pardalotidae; genus Pardalotus; species Pardalotus punctatus. The sequence goes on from VZTX01011782.1 coordinate 82,643, forward strand.
GCAGTTTGATTGTACCAATACTGCATTCATGTCAATGTTACAAACGGCTCTGCTTTACTATAGCTTGATGGAGATGAACACCAGAAAGATGATGGATATTTTATCCAACACGCAACATTGCCTTGATTTGTATTCTGGCAGAGACTGCGTAAGAAACTGGAGATGGAGGAAAAAAGGACAGGCAGAACAAAAGCTAACCCCTGGCCACCTCCCTGACAAGATGAGATAATCATGCTGTCCACAAGAAAAGGCCTTCAAATGAACAATAATTTAAGTGCATTTCCTCCTTGAAGTCACCTTGACATGCTGAAATACTCAAGTTTAAGAAGAAAAAGACATCAAAGGGTGCTCATTAGGAAATGTGACTTTTGATGGATAATTTAGGTGACAAAGTAAAGTTAAGCATTTGAAGCAGCGAGGTCTTGCCAACGTAAAGTTTTTCACAGCTGCAATAAAACTGGGGACTATTTTGTGGTAGCTGCAGAAACTTGTTTGTTAAAAATTCAGTTGGCCAATTCATTGCTGTTTTTTAAGAGAATATCCTGCCTTTCAGTCCAACATAATCAGCACCCATTTGCAGGTGCTGTATAAAAGGATGTGAACTAGAAAAAGGACAAAAAATTCTCGGTAAGCTACAGCTGTATTTTCATAATGAGATGCCCATGGGATGTGGATTGGGTCAAATGGGGGAAAGGTCTTTCAAGCTTGCTGGTGCTCATGACAATTGATGATCTATTTAATTCCGTGGGGATAAAAGGATTCCTTCATTCCATTAAAAAAAAAAAATGACAGTAAAAGAAAAGTTTATGGGGGATAAAATAATAATTGTTTGACATCTCTTTTAACACAATTATTTTAATTCCATCTGTAGATATTGAAAAAGAAAATCAGTTTTACATAAGATTTTACCCTATACTTGTCATGCCACTTTGAAAATGGATGCGTGACCTTACAGAAATGCCCTTCTTACTGATGATGCTACAGAAATTCTGGACAGTTACCTGGAAAGTTAGCACAGATGAACAAAACCTCAGTTAGTAAATTAATTTTGTGTACATATATGGCAACACTTTTTCCCTTATGTTCTGTTTAATTTCATTGAACATAATTTGGTTTAAGTCATTAATGACTTGTAGTACTGTGAATTTATCGAAGTTGCTATGGCAGAAGTGGAAAGTGACTTACTGACAGAAACTGAAATACATGCAGCATTTTTTCCCTGTCTCCACTAAAAAAAACATGCTGGTAGCACACTCCAGAAGTAAGTGATGCTCCCACCCACTGCTGTTTGTAGAGGATCCTACGCTTGGTTTCTTGCACTGAATCATGACCTATTGACTTTCAAACAGAGCTGCCCACTGATGGCAAAAAAGCCCTTGACCAGGCTTCAGAGTCAGCATCTTTCAATAGGACTGCTCATACTCTTCTCTTCTGCTCCATCAGTTTTACCTGGCCTTTCCTACACAGGGAATTCTCCCATGCTAAGCTCTGCACTCAAGAAACTAACAGACAAATTTGAATAAAACAAGCTCAGGAAATTAAACTGACCTTTCTACTTTTAATATGTGTAAGTCAAAAAAGCAGCATTCAATATTCATAGTCGATGTTCACATTATTAAGTAGAAGAAAAATGGATCGTTTTAGAAGTATTCAGCAACTCTTTAAATTGTGACAATAGCATCATGAAATCAGTTGCATTTGCAGATTAATTGCACTCAGAAAATTGCCATCCATCATTCTGAGAATGTTTTAATGTGTTGAACTCCAAAGTTGAAACTTGCTTTAAAAAATAACATTTTTGCTCATAAAAACTGAAGAGGCTTCTTGAATACACTAAAGAACTACACAAAGAAAAACTGAATAAGGAATAAGAAAGAAAATTTTAAAAAGCATGCAGTTAAATTAATTTCATAAATCCTAAATCAAAAGAATATACAGAGATCCTTATGGGGAGAAAAACAACCACAGCCAAACCTGCCAAACCTCTGCCAAAATGATGTAGCTTACAATTCCTTGTTTAAATGACTACTAGCACAGATACATAAAGAGATAGTTTTAACATGTCAGCCAAACTGGAGAAGTGGAGATAGTTTTAACATGTCAGCCAAACTGGAGAAGTGGAAAACTAAAAAACCCTTCAGCACCTGAGCACAAAAGTCTGACACGTTGTGCTGAGAATTTTCTCTCAAGTTCTTATTGCTTTGAAATAAAAAAGCAATAAATCCCAGGATTAAAAAAAAGATGGAAACACTAGTGCCAATAAAATTTACAAACTCAAATAAAGGATTTCTCCATCCTTTTAAATATCCTACAATAAACTCATAAAAGCCTAGTTTCTTAAACAAGAGGAAAATGCTTTCATTTATCATGCTCACTATGTAAAAGTCATTGTTTCAGAAGCTACACTCTTTGCTTCTGATAAGGTTATACTATTACTTTCCAGCTCAAGTCTTACCTGAGGCCCACAGTAATGCTTATTACATATACAATAGAGCCAAGGAATGAGGGAATTGCCTCAGTGAATACCTGAATGGACTAGCTCAAGCCTTTAGACAAAGTTTTAGATATATAGGAAGTCAGTGCTCTTTCTCCTTATTGAAAATTTTTACACTTCCAAGTTCCAGAAAGCAGAAAATATTAAAAGATGTTCTCTCAAAATGAAAACTTGATCATCTATTTTCACCACACTATCATGATTTTTCTGTGTAAGTACCTTTATGAGTAAAGAAAGGGTAGCAGAATCTAATAGAAAAGGCTAGATAAACCAAATCTGAGAGGCAAAATCAGGTGATAAAAAATTAAAAAAAAAATAAAAAAGAAAAAAGGATAAACTTTTAATAAGGAAGGAAAACTATGCGCAAAACTGACTTATTCACCACTTTTTGGTCCTTGGATCCATAGTGAATGCTTTTCTGGAAGAGGTGTTCTAATAAAAAACAAACTACTAGGCTCAACACTGGAGCCAAGCATGAAATTCTCTGACTGGTGCACACAGAAGGTTAAGCTGGGCTGCTGTCATTATTTTTTGTTGAAGATGGTGAATGTGAAAACTAAGAAAGATGTTTTGCTGGATTCACTATTCAGATAAAGCAGAACTGAACAGGAACCTGAGGGTTGCAGCCTCTGCCACAGTGACCATGAGAAAGCATTGAGGGGGGAAAAAAGGAAGGTATTACCAATGTACAGATTCTATGTATCAGGAGAGTAGGTTTAGGCAGTTGGCATGTGTGAAAGCTTGGAGTCTGCCCTGGAAGACAAAATCTTCAAGGGTAGCCTCCTCAAAGCACCAGAATGATCCATCTTGATCTACACAAAACAGACCGGTATGGCCAGGGGCCAGGTTAGCTCTGTGTGGAACTGTGAGTAATAACACTGAAACTGTCCAGGCATCCAAGGATTGAATTAAGAAGGTCATATCCCAGCTGGAGCTAAAACTGGTGAGGAATGTCAAGGGCAACACTGTTAGTAAGAGAAAAGAATACTTTGAACAAGAGGAAGACCAAGGTTAACATGGGGCTGTTCCTGAAAAGATGGGAGTCATTGTGCTAAAGACTACACAAAAAGCTTAAATGCTCAAAGTTTGCCTCAGTTTCTATTGGCAAAGACTAATTCCAGGTTGCCATAACTTCATAGGCTGGAGAGCTGGGTGTAGAGAAACATAATGAGGTTTAACAAAGGAAAGTGTAGGGTCCTGCACCTGGGGAGAAATAATGCCAAGCACCAGCAGAGGATGGAGGCTGACCTAAGAGAGACCAGCTCCACAGAGAGAGACTTGGGACCTTTGCTGGGGGACAAGTTGACCATGAGCCAGCAGTGTGACCTTGCAGCCAGGAGGGACTGTGGGATCCTGGGAAACCTCAGGAAGAGCGTGGCTAGCAGGTCCACAAAGGGCATCCTCCTCCTCTGCTCAGGCCTGGTGAAGCACATCTGGAATGCTGTGTCAGCTCTGGACTCCCCAGCACAAGAAATGTGTGGAGCTACTGCAGCAGGTCCAGTGGAGGACACAAGATGATTTGGGATCTCGAGCATCTCTTTTATGAGGAAAGTCTCCCAGAGCTGGGCCTATTTATTCTGAATAAGAGAAGTCTGAGAGGGGATCTCATTAATGTATACAAATATCTCAGAAGCGGTCACAAGAAGGATGGTGCCAAACTTTTGTCTGTGGTGCCCAGTGACAGGACAGGGAGCATTGACCATAAACTGAAACACAAGAAGTTTCACCTCAATATGAGGAAGAGCTTTATGTTGAGGGCAAAAGAGCACTGGAACAGCTGCCCAGGGAGGGTGTGGAATCTCCCTCTCTGAAGACATTCAAAACCACCTGGGCATGGTCCTGTGTGACCTGCTCCAGGTGACCCTGCCTTGGCAGAGGAGTTAGACAGCATGATATCCACAGGTTCCTTCCAACTTTAACAATTCTGTGATTCTGTGGAGTTGGAAAGACAGATGAGGGGCTTCCCCTGGGATCAGTACTGGTGGTTTAACACCTTTGCCGGTGGTCTGAACTATAGGATAAACCATGCCCTCACCAAAGCAAAATAACTGCACACAGCCATACAGGCTGGGTAATGGCTATGTAGCACCTCTGCAGAAAAATACCAAGATTCTTGCTGACACAAGGTCACCTTGACAACCAAGGCCAACCAAATGCTGAGCTTCATTAATAAAAGTGTAACCGACATGTTTTAGGGAGTGACTACTACCCTCTGTCTGGCACACCCATATGTCAGAGTCATATGAGGTCATGTAGAGTCTTGTGTCCAGCTTTGGCCTTCAAGTACAAAAAAACCCAAACAATGAAAAACCAGTGAGTTCAGGAGGGGACGACCAACAGAGAAAGCTGAAATATATTACGTATACATCAGTCTGGAAAAGACAAGGATAAGTATTACTCCAGCCTCCATCTACACCATGACAGAGGTGATAAAACTTCACTACTCTCAGATTTACACAGAACAGAAAGGAGGCTGGAGTTCCAATACACGGCAAGAGAACTTTTCGTTGCATAAAAGGGAACAATGGACGACGTAATGATAAAAATTATTAAGCACTGGAACTGGTTGCTAATAAAGATGGGAAAGGTCTTCATCCTTGGACATCTTCAAAACTTGTCTGAAAGAAAACTGAGCAGCATGATCAAGATTTGCATCTCTCTGTGTTCAGCATGTGTTTAGATGGTCTTCAAAGTTTGCTTCAAGCCTAATTTTTTCTGTGGGTTCTTTTGACTTTAAGAGCCATGAATCTACATTTTCTTTTGAGGGAATAGTGAAGAGTTTAAAGCGTATTGCACTGTTTTTATGGCGAAGGATTTTGCATGTAAATGTCAACATTTTCTGTTCTCACTGTTACAGACAAAATGGACATACATATTCACTTCACTTTAGTAAAATCAGCCTTTAAAAGTCCCTGTATCCATGAGCAGTGTAGGATAGATAATAACATTTTTTTTCCTACTGTAAAAAGACTCACTTAAGTGGAAATCTTAGTTACAAGCTTAAGTTTAGTTCTGATAAATCACACAGGCTGAAAGGTGAAATAAAATGGAGAAATAAGTTTCAAGATAATTGTTTGACCACAAGAGTTTGACTAAGATATGGAGACAGTACAATCATACAAATAAAATTATATATGATAAGAATAAAATAAAATTTAAAAAAATAAAAATAATTTATGTTAATGATGACTAATTTTTCTATGGCATATTTTATTCACACATTTATAAACTGAGATCTAAAGAGGGCTTTACAATCCCCATGTTCTGAGTAGCTGTACAGAACATTTTTTTGGAATAACTTCTGAAATAGAATCCACAATCATAAATCAGGTGTTTATGCTCCTGAGAAGTGCCTTGAGAGAAGTGTATCTCAGCATGATATTCACAAAAAGACACCTGTTAAATGACTTCCTCAAATCCTATTTTTTTCTGCAATTTGAACCTTACTCATTACGTATCTTCCTTAATGCAGAACAGTATCTTAAAAGTCTATAGGTGTTGAAAAGGGCTCATTCAAAGCTGATCTTATGCAGCAGCTCAAATATTTGAGTATTTGTGAAGAATAAAGCACAGACTCCTAGAAAAGGTACCAAGTGATAGCAGCTTCTTGTGTCCACACAGTATCCAACTTTTGAATTATAGATAACTGTGATGCTTCTTTCCGCTTCTTCCTTTTTCACCTGTATCAATATCGTTCATAATGTTAAGGATGTGAGTAGAAATTAAAATATGTTAGTCTATATATAAACATAAAGAATGAACACCTAGTCTGGATACCATAAAGAGCCCTGTGTTCTTTAAGGATTCATTTTCACTTGGGAGTGGTAAAATAAAATTTATTTTTTAATGTTGTGGACGAAGGAACCTACACATAGGAAATATCCTTCTAGCAAAGAAGCTAAAGTGATACTCATTTTTCTTTGTTCTCTTGCTCATTCTTTAGTTAATCTTGAGAAAATGTCAAAGGTGAGAGTACAAGTCTCTCTTCTGGTGATGGGTTTTTTCTCCTCAGGAACACTGGCTACCTCTCAGAGGAGAGCAGCAAAAGAATCCCTTCCCCTGAAACTCCATGTTGCTGTCCCAAGATAATTCACACTGTATGGCTTGTTTATCCTCTTGACATTTGGGTTTGGATGATCCCCTTCTGATTGCAGATTTAGTCAAAGAAGTTTGGAAACAAACCTCAAAAAACTGACTGTGAGTTTCTGTATTTCTGATGATGCATGGTATAATTTTGTACAGACACAAGCCTTCATTCAAATGTACCCACGCAGTCAAGGCCATCTGACATTTGACTCCATAGCTGTACAGAGCGGAAAAAGCCCTTTGTGAATAGAGTATTTTAAAGTCATCAGATATGTACAAACAGGCATCTCTACAAGTCTTCACTCTGCAAGCTGAACCTCTACTTGGAATGCAGTAGTCATTTATTTATTTAATTTTCCAACAGACAGTAATAATAATTGCCATACTTACCACTATTTGAGCAGAGCCATCCCATGCAGTCAGTTTACAGTGTGATACACTTTAGATGTAAATCACAGAGCACTGGAATGGGAATTAGGAAATCTGGATCATATTTATGGCTCTACTATAACCTGCTCTATGACCTTTAATAAATCACAACACCTTTTGTTGTCCAATTTTCCAGCTCATATTTATCTGATAGTTCATTCAGAAAACAAGTTTCTTGTGCGGGGAATCTTCTTTTTTAATATTCCTCAATGATTATTTAGATAACTTCTTAATTACTTGAATTATGTTATTGTTAAGAAATAATACCTCTGAGTGGTATTACACTGTGCGTAGACTATATAAATCTGGGACGGAAATAGAGCTATTCTTTTTGTTAATGTAACATTTCTTTAAATGTTAAAGAGCTGTAGGAATGCAAGGAAAATTGAGAATAAAAGACAATATCATACCTTCAGCTAAAACCAACCGGACACACTCAGGAATCACTAATAAATCCATTAATTTTAGAAAATTCTACAGTGACTGTGCTGAGATGATAGCTTAATAGTCAGGTCAGGGAGAAGGAGATAATTTCACTTTGAATAGAGTTTACTGAAGGAGCCACAACCACTTAGGGGATTTTAGCTGTATCTGAATTTCAAATACTTCTAAATTTCATCCCTGGTTCTATACAACATAAGCTTCAGCATGACCCCACCCTCAGCTTTATTATATCAGGCATATTTTTGATCTGATTCTTCATCCCCATTTTGTTGTGGGTGTTTAGGCAAGAAACAAGTATATGAAGTGTATAAAAATAGTGACGTAAGCATAAATAGTATATTTTGTATCTGAAACCATATTTACCTTGCACTGAGGCAAGTGGTAGCCTAAGATATAAAGAAAATATAAAGTATGAATATGGGACTTAATCTAGAAGAAACAATGGAGTAAGTAAAAGCAAGGTCTGTTAAAAACAAAACAGGTGAGAAATTTGACTAATTTTATCAACCCAAATTTTGGTTCAATCCTAGGCAGTATATAAGGTTTTAATTTCTGGAGATACAAGGTCTGTTTCACATTAAGCAGATTACAAATATATTTCATGAATCTTTCAATCTTCTTCCTATTCTGTTCATCAGAGCAGCAATATTCAATCCAGTCTGCAAGTGAAGAATATAATTCAAAAATAGCAGTAAGTAGAGGGGTTACAGATCAGGATTGATTTAAATGGACTGATGTAAATGGACCTTCTTCAAGTCCTGATTCAGCAAAGCACTTAAACATATGCATAGTATTTAGTACTTGACCAGTCCCAGTCTCTGCATACCTGAAACAGAGTTTTAGATGCATTAAAAGTGGCTCACACCTCTTATGTTGTTCTCCTACTAGCAGAGAAGGAGCCATTCATAAGCATTAGGTGACGTTTGTTCTTGCACAAAAATGGACTGAAAAGTTTTGAAGTACAAAGCTGGACTGTGGACTGTAAATGTGAAGCAGCTGATGTTGAGAGGCTGTAATAGGCTGTTTTGTAAAAGGGGGGAAATTGCAACATGTCAGGCAGTGCGGTCTGCTAATCTGTCTGACACTGGAAGTTTTAACAAAAAAGATTCTACAGCAAAGAAATTCCCATAACACAAGTGGGAGGAAAGAAAAAAAAAAACCCTCAGGAAATTAGAAAGAAAATTCAATCAGAAAAATATTTTTGTTTTATTTTTTTTTTTTTTGTTGTTTTTGTTTGTTAGTTAGTTGGGTTTTTTTGTTTGTTTGTTTTCCTCCAGGAATCAACAACATTTTTTTTCATCATGTTCCAAGTTTCTCATAAGATTAGTTCTTGGTACTACAAGATCAAGGCTTTCAGAAGTCATAAAAAAAATTGTGGAATGGTAAAAGGTACTATCAGTTTAGATTTGGGATCAACATAGAATGAGTAGAATCATAGAATATCCTGGGCTGCAAGGGACCTTAAAGATGATCTCTTTCCAACTCCACTGTCCCGGACAGGGACAACTTGCACTAGACCAGGTTGCTCAGAGCCTCATCCAGCCTGGGCTTGAACACTTCCAGGAAGGGGGCAGCCACAGCTTCTCTGGGCGACCTGTTTCAGCACACTCACAGTAGAATTTTTTTTCCTAACGTTCAATCTAAACTTACTGTCTTTCAGTTTGAAGCCGTTCCCCCTTGTCCTGTCACTGCATGCTCTTGTAAAAAGTCCCTCTCCCTCTTTCTTGTAGGATCTCTTCAAGTATTGGAAGGTCACAATTACGTCATCTCAAGGCCTTCTCTCTTCCAGTCTGACCAATGCCAATTCTGTCTGCCTTTTATGGTAGGAGAGGTGTTTTAATCTGTGTTTTAGTACAAAGCAACCAGTGAATCTCTGCTTCTTACCTTTTAAGTGACTGTTGAGAGGACCAGGTTACAAAGGCAAAATCATTCACAACTATAAGTATGTTTACACTGCAGGGACAGTGGGCTCAGCAGTACACTCGGAGCTCCTGGTCCCTGCTCATACAAGCTGAATCAGGAGGATACCATCTCCCATCTCTTTCTATGCACCAAAACAAAAATGTATTCCACATGGCTGAGATGGGCATCTGAGAACCTTGGCTGTGGGGTGTAGCAAAAGCACATCTCTTCTGTAATGAAGGCACAGCTTGCCTCCTTCTTCTGCTAGACGTGAACAGAGCTGAGTGACATCCTCAACTCAGGCTGGAAGTAGGTTCTGAAAATTACAGCAGGATAAGGCACTGCATGTAACAAAACATTGAAACTCTTCAGCTCTGAACATTAACAGACCATAAATATGGACATATATTGGATAGTTGTGTAACAGAACTCAGCAATGAAATCTTAGGATGTCTAAATAACTGCCTTATATGAAGCTATCTCTGGCACCTCTGATCAGTGCTGTTGTAGATGATGAACCTCTAACTCAACAACATGGACATCTTGGCAAGCACAGCTGTTATTTTACAGCATCAAGGATCATCTATTCAATCTGAAGATGAGCTGCATGGAATGAACCTTTCTTGGTATAATTAAACAATATTAACTTTCAAAGGAGCCGGGAACATCCTCTGGCACAGTTTCATTCACTAGTGTAGATATAATCAAAGTGAGTGTATATGGAAGGCTTCAAGTCTGCACTCTTAAAATTTAAACAAAATGCATCAGTTCTCTTGCTGCTTCAGTCCTCCGTCTCTGTACATGGGTCATGCTGAAGTCCAAACCTATGTCATGTTGACCTATAGTTTTCAGGAAAAATGAGGTGTGACCTTTAGGAGAAGAAGACCTATCTTCTACTACCATTATTGTCAAGTCCAGTGCATATCAGTCCTCAAGCTGGGCAGGGTGTGCACACTGGTTGGGAGATTTTTCTCACTTGACTTTATCTGGCTCAAGGCAGGTGTTTAGCTAGCTAAAACAAGTTAAAGAAATTATGTGCTAAAATCACTCACCACTCACTACTAATTCAAGTGAAGGCTTAAGAAGGTGAATTTACACATCTACATTATCTTAAGTTTAGTGAAAGAAATTTGATCTGCTGTGCTTAGCTGGTACTTCTTTTTATCTTCTCCACTATTCTGGCAGTGTCTTCCAACCAGGACAATTCTCCAAAGTGATCCCCAGCATTGCCTGATGCCAAGTGGGGTTTGTAAATGTAGAGCTCCAGGATCTGAATGAGAGATGTTCTACAGGCTGGAAAAGGTTTGTGTGCTGGGTCTGTCTGGGCTNTTCTACAGGCTGGAAAAGGTTTGTGTGCTGGGTCTGTCTGGGCTGGAGTAAATGTCCTTATAGCTGCTTCTTTGGTGCTTGAGATTTGTGACCAAAATGACACTGACAACACAATAATATTTTAGCTATTGCCAAACAGTATGTACAGAGCAGCAAGGCCTTCTCTGTTTCTCACATCGCAATAATTACATTTTAGATGCACAGAAGCTGGGAGAAGCCACAACCAGCCAGCGTATCCAAACTCACCAGTGAGAGTTTCCATGTTGTACATTGTCATGCTCAAAAATAAAAGAGAGGTGGGAGGATTGAGCAACTCATTTTTTGCTTGAGTACTGTGTTTTGGTCTACAGATGGGAGATGGTGAGTTACTGCCTGTGCATGAAGTTTTTGGGTTGTTTTTTTCTCTCTTCTTCCACTCCTACACTTATTAAGCTATTTTTGTCCTGACTCATGTGTTTCATTGCTTTTATTCTTCCATCCCTCTTCCTCCATTGCACTGTGGGGAGAAGGGAGCACTGAAGGACTCTTTNTCTCAAGGCCTTCTCTCTTCCAGTCTGACCAATGCCAATTCTGTCTGCCTTTTATGGTAGGAGAGGTGTTTTAATCTGTGTTTTAGTACAAAGCAACCAGTGAATCTCTGCTTCTTACCTTTTAAGTGACTGTTGAGAGGACCAGGTTACAAAGGCAAAATCATTCACAACTATAAGTATGTTTACACTGCAGGGACAGTGGGCTCAGCAGTACACTCGGAGCTCCTGGTCCCTGCTCATACAAGCTGAATCAGGAGGATACCATCTCCCATCTCTTTCTATGCACCAAAACAAAAATGTATTCCACATGGCTGAGATGGGCATCTGAGAACCTTGGCTGTGGGGTGTAGCAAAAGCACATCTCTTCTGTAATGAAGGCACAGCTTGCCTCCTTCTTCTGCTAGACGTGAACAGAGCTGAGTGACATCCTCAACTCAGGCTGGAAGTAGGTTCTGAAAATTACAGCAGGATAAGGCACTGCATGTAACAAAACATTGAAACTCTTCAGCTCTGAACATTAACAGACCATAAATATGGACATATATTGGATAGTTGTGTAACAGAACTCAGCAATGAAATCTTAGGATGTCTAAATAACTGCCTTATATGAAGCTATCTCTGGCACCTCTGATCAGTGCTGTTGTAGATGATGAACCTCTAACTCAACAACATGGACATCTTGGCAAGCACAGCTGTTATTTTACAGCATCAAGGATCATCTATTCAATCTGAAGATGAGCTGCATGGAATGAACCTTTCTTGGTATAATTAAACAATATTAACTTTCAAAGGAGCCGGGAACATCCTCTGGCACAGTTTCATTCACTAGTGTAGATATAATCAAAGTGAGTGTATATGGAAGGCTTCAAGTCTGCACTCTTAAAATTTAAACAAAATGCATCAGTTCTCTTGCTGCTTCAGTCCTCCGTCTCTGTACATGGGTCATGCTGAAGTCCAAACCTATGTCATGTTGACCTATAGTTTTCAGGAAAAATGAGGTGTGACCTTTAGGAGAAGAAGACCTATCTTCTACTACCATTATTGTCAAGTCCAGTGCATATCAGTCCTCAAGCTGGGCAGGGTGTGCACACTGGTTGGGAGATTTTTCTCACTTGACTTTATCTGGCTCAAGGCAGGTGTTTAGCTAGCTAAAACAAGTTAAAGAAATTATGTGCTAAAATCACTCACCACTCACTACTAATTCAAGTGAAGGCTTAAGAAGGTGAATTTACACATCTACATTATCTTAAGTTTAGTGAAAGAAATTTGATCTGCTGTGCTTAGCTGGTACTTCTTTTTATCTTCTCCACTATTCTGGCAGTGTCTTCCAACCAGGACAATTCTCCAAAGTGATCCCCAGCATTGCCTGATGCCAAGTGGGGTTTGTAAATGTAGAGCTCCAGGATCTGAATGAGAGATGTTCTACAGGCTGGAAAAGGTTTGTGTGCTGGGTCTGTCTGGGCTGGAGTAAATGTCCTTATAGCTGCTTCTTTGGTGCTTGAGATTTGTGACCAAAATGACACTGACAACACAATAATATTTTAGCTATTGCCAAACAGTATGTACAGAGCAGCAAGGCCTTCTCTGTTTCTCACATCGCAATAATTACATTTTAGATGCACAGAAGCTGGGAGAAGCCACAACCAGCCAGCGTATCCAAACTCACCAGTGAGAGTTTCCATGTTGTACATTGTCATGCTCAAAAATAAAAGAGAGGTGGGAGGATTGAGCAACTCATTTTTTGCTTGAGTACTGTGTTTTGGTCTACAGATGGGAGATGGTGAGTTACTGCCTGTGCATGAAGTTTTTGGGTTGTTTTTTTCTCTCTTCTTCCACTCCTACACTTATTAAGCTATTTTTGTCCTGACTCATGTGTTTCATTGCTTTTATTCTTCCATCCCTCTTCCTCCATTGCACTGTGGGGAGAAGGGAGCACTGAAGGACTCTTTATATTTTTTATAGAGTGCTTAGCTGCTTAACCCACAACAGCATGGATGGGCTGGTGCATAAATGTCCTGGGCAGTGCAGACATTCTCTTAAAGTAGCCGCCCACCATCCTGCACAAGAAAAGCTCTCTCCATGACTTATTGACATACTCTACATTTACAGCCTCCAGTTTCACCCACAACATCTGGTTAGTGCTCACATACATTAATTAGTGCTTACATATGCCCTTCCTGTACTTAACCTTTTATGTTAAATGATGATGGGTCACAATTCAGCCAGAGCTTTTTTTCTCAATTGTAGATATTCTTGTCCGATAAAGTACCAACATTACAATATATATCTGGCATCAGAAATAAGAACACCATAATTCCCTCCTCTGTTATTGCAAACAATAATGGCAGGAATTTGAAACAAATGCTTTACATAAGCATTTCTGTAATAACTAACAAGAAATGGAAGAAAAAATTATATTAATTTATTTGCACTATAATGAACATACCACATCATTATGCTCTGTTCTCCTTATTTCTTTTCTCTCTCTTTCTCTTCAGATTTTTTCTCCTGATTCTCTCTACTCTATCTTTCTTTCCTTTTTTTTTTTTTTTTTTTTTTTTTTTTAATATGA